>JBBLXU010003405.1:0-15134 GCA_037893425.1 Campoplex nolae
TATATGAAAATAAAAAAAATCTTGAACAAAAATTCTGAACAAATTCTAGAGTATCCAGTATGTTCGCACGCAACTTCTTATCCTCTTGACAATTTCATTAAAACCCTGTAGTTTCTTTGTTACGCCGAATTTTTTTAAAATGGTCTTTTTTATACAAAAAACGCATATTTTTGCAAAAAAAATCGCACGAAACTTTATAAAAATCAAAATCAAAGCTTATGCTCCCTCTTTTAAGTTTTCTATGGAAAAAATCATGGAAAAAAATTTCCATGGATGCTGCGCCCAATTTTGAACAGCTAAAAAAAAGACGAAAAACGACCATGTTCAAAACTGTGCACTGGGTCCAAAAACAATCGTAAAAAATATTTAAATAAACGCAAATGAAGCTGAATATGTACTCTTCAAAAGTCCGTTCGCTAAATTGGAATATCTACTTTTTTAGCAGAGCAATCGAACTTTTAGTTCGGCTCAAAATTACGAAAAGCGTTTCCATACTTTTGACCGGCAGTGTATATGGCATCGAAATCAAGTTCGTAACATTTTATTTCCGGCGCTAATGTTAGATTCCATGAAGGAAACATCTATAATGTTGATCTCAGCAATCTAGTTTCGACTTTACCGCCCCAGTTTCTACTTACCGAACGATTCTGGACTTACCGATCCCGTTTTGATTTAGGAATCGTTTAAAAGTCATCGAGCTCACGTGACCAAATCAAAATCGACGGTGGAGGCTCTCATAGTATATCTAAATCTAGTATAAATATAGTCGCTGACACACGTCAGACGCCTCGTGTGTATTCTACCGGATTTTTCTATGAGTTTTTATTGAAATTGCCATAAATAAATTTCGTAATATGCAGGAAAGTGGCGTGAATCCGACTCTGGTCTCTTCAGTTGTGGCGAATGTGTGTACAACTTGTAATAAAATAATTATTGTGACTGGCGAAAAAGCTGTCATGGCGCGAGTAAAGTGCCTTGTAATTTTGTTAATTTATTGTGTTGATAAGAGATATCTGATCTCCGAAAAGGGAGCACAGCCGGACACGGGTAATTAAACCGAATTTTTTGATATTTTTTATATTCGCGTAATCATAAAATTCGCGACGAAATCCGGTAAAATAGAATTTTAGTTTGCATTTTTGGCACCTGGCGCTGCGCTATGCCATCGCTCTATGACTCTTAAAAGATGGCGTATCTGTTTTTAAAATATCTGCAAATTTTTGTCACAAAGTTACCTAACCTCAAATAATCGTGTCGTGATGTTATTTATTATTGGATATTTGGATATTGGACAATTCAAGTTTAAATACAGCATTGAAAAAACAATAACAATTGTATTATAATTCCTTTTTGTTATATTGTAATTATTTTTCACAGCATGCAGCAGCAAAAAGTGATAATGTCTTGAAAAATTTCATTTTTTAGAGCAAAATTGCCATTATCTCGGTAACTATCAACTTTAAACAAATTTTTAACTTTTCTATTTTGTAGGAAGTTGAATTTCCTATAAAATTAATATAATAAAATACATTTTTCATGCTGAAAAAGTGATGACATCTTGGAAAATTTTATTTTTTAGAGCTAAATTGCAATTATCTCAATAACGATCAACTCTAGATAATTTTATTATAAGACCTTTTTTGTAGAGAATCGAATTTCCGATCGATGTAAGTCAGAAAAAAAATTTCTGAACAACTTTGAACTTTAATAGTTCAGGAGAATGAAATTAAGTTCTATTCTGGAATAACATAGGTTAGCTAATTTTTTTATAGGTTCATTAGATATGGATAAACATATTTTCACTTACCCCCCAAAAAGTTAGGTCCGGATTTGTCCGTAACAATTGTTTAAACTTTTGAAACCCCACATTTCGTTAAATAACGCCTCTGTTATGGGTTGTACACGAAAAATTTTCGGACGAAAGTTGTTCGTCTTATTATTCTTGAAAAAACAAGCCGATCGGTTATCATTATTTGTTTAGTTGCAAAATGCATAGTCCCATAGTAAAAAATTTTTACATTTTTTGTTATAAATTGACGAATAAACAACGTGTGGTTTTGAAACTCATGGTACAGGTAATATAAAGTGTTTTCAAAATTATCGTGCAAAGTTTTTTTGCCTGTCTTGTACCCCGGAAAAAAAAAAATTTTTAAAGTGAAAAAAGAACGCCAAGTATTAAAAAGTCGTGACCTTATTTATAAAACTGCCACTCGAAAATGTTTGGCCATTGACAAAAATAAAATCATATCATTCTCATCAAGCCAAGACCACCGAATGATGTACGAAATTACAAATAGACGTAAAATGAACGCGGTGTATATCTATACGTATGTACTATACATATTCATTGCAAAGATTATTATATTTGATATCTCTTTGAAAAATGAAGACATTTCGATTCAGCAAACGGCGTTTTGAAGAGGACAAGCCTAAATTCATATGCCTATTTCTAAATTTTTTTACGATTATTTTTCGATGTGTTACGCACTTTCAAAAACGGCTGTTTTCCGCCTTTTTTGTGCTGCGTAAAATTGGACCCATGGCCCGGCTTGTGGATATTTTTTCCGCATATTCCTTTCATAACTACCTTAAAAGAGGAAGCTATACCTTTCATTTCGTTTTTAAAAAAGTTTTATGCAATCTTTTTTACAGGGTTATTCTATTTTCGCTAGAGAAATACCACTTTTGGAGAATGCAGCTTAAGTCAAAAACTTTGAGATTTGAATAAAATTGTCAGGACGGAAAAAAGTTGTATAAGATCGTTCTGAATCGATTTGGTTTTTTTTCCGAAACGATGAACTGGAGTGGCTTAACTCGAAACCCACGGAGTTTGGGCCAAAGTGTCGTTCTTGACACTATGGCCCAAGCTAGGGGATCAAAAACTGAAAAGATTCATGAGATCCGTAAGAATTTTTCCAAAATTTTTTGTCCAAATGTTTTTTTTTTGTAAAAACTTGGAAAATCGACAAAACAATCAAAAGGTGTATCTATAGAAATATCGAGTTTCGAATGAAGTAGCGAGAGAAGAAGTAGTGGCATGTATGAACTTTGAATTAGCTGAAATCGTTTTCTGTTTTTTTACCATAATTTTTTTATTCCAAATTCATGAGGTATTTTTTGCTCGTCGTTTTATCACAAGTCTTGCCAATTTGCAAAAAAAAAAGATAATGGTTAAAACAATTTGAAAAAAAAAACTCCTGACTGATGAAATCGTATAGCTTGGTAGAAATTTATTTAGAAAAACAAAAAATCTCCTGACTTCGAAATGACATATTTGAAAAAAGAAATCTCCTGATAATTTCATTCAAGTCTTGAAGTTTTCGAGTACAGCCGCATTTTCTAAAAATATCCGTTTTCAGGCCATTCTGTGAACAAAGATCGCATGAAACTATTGCAAAACGGAATTGAAGCTATTGTCTAAATTAGACCGATAGCTTGTGGATAAATATTTTTTTCGCCACTTTTTTACGACCTTGAACCCTTTTCAAGGTCAACGTAAAAAATTAGAGGAAAAAATGTCCACAAGCCGGGCCATGGGTCCAATTTTACGCAGCCATAAAAAATCGGACAACAGCCATTTTCAAAAGTGCGTACCACATCGAAAAATAATCGTAAAAAAAATTTAGAAATAGCCATATGAATGTAGGTTTATCCTCTTCAAAACGCCGTTTGCTGAATCATAATATCTTCATTTTTCAAAGAGATATCAAACTTTTAGTGCAGATCGAATTTTTGTTCAGTGATTCCATACTTTTGTATTTAATAATTTGGGTGCAATCGTTCAGGTAAAAATTTTAGTGCGTGATGGGTGGTCGAATGATATTTCAGAATAATGCCTTTGATAATTTCATGTGAATATAATAAATATCATTCATCAGTATATGGAAAATTGCGTAGAAAATCGAAAAATGCATTTAAAATGTACAAAGGTCGAGATAGTCACCTCTTAAAATTGAGCAATTAAGCTCATTTTTTAACAGAATTTTTCGTTTACCAATACCTAAAGAAAACGAGGGTAAGAGCCGGTTAAAAAAAATTTTTTTTTTTGCATCAGTTTAATATATATTAGGGTGGGTCAAATAAAATGACTTCTTTTTTTGGCTCGATATAAGAAAAAATGTATTGTTTGGCATCTCAAAAAAACCCTCTGCAAATATTAGCCCTTAATATTTGAATTAAGAGGTCATGGGAAATTTTTTTTTCCAACTTTGGAATTTTATCAGACTTCAACCTTCGAGGTTAGGAGAATTTTTTTAGCACATTTTTGTAGAACTTTTGATGCCTTACAAAAAAGCTCTTTTGTATCTAATCGATAAAAGTAACCGTACAAAAAATAATCGGTGATTATTAGCTCTGGTTTCTACTTACCTCGTTTTTGAGTACATAAATTTGAAATTTTTGAAAATTTTAGTTATGCATAAGAATAAATATACACTACCGTCGGAAAGTTTCCGGACAAAAGTCGGAAAAAGTTGCCACACTCTTTTTCATGTTATTCCGTCGATAACGTAGATAAATTAATTTAATAAACGGCATTTTGAAGGGGAGAAATCCCATTTCATTTTGCTTTTTTTGAAAAATTTTTGCGATTTTTTTTACGACTAGGACGTCATTTTGAAA
Source organism: Campoplex nolae (assembly GCA_037893425.1). Taxonomy (NCBI): domain Eukaryota; kingdom Metazoa; phylum Arthropoda; class Insecta; order Hymenoptera; family Ichneumonidae; genus Campoplex; species Campoplex nolae. The sequence goes on from JBBLXU010003405.1 coordinate 4,621, forward strand.
ACGACCATTTTTCGTCTTTTTTTTTCCTTTTTACAGAGCAACCGCGTTTTCAGTAGAAATTTTTTTTTCAAATTTCTTCTACCGGATCTTGAAAAGGCAAAACTTAAGCTTCAATTTCGTTTTTCATAAAATCCGTTACGATTTTTTTTGAAAAAGTTATCATGTTTTTGGCGAAAAAAGACGGAATTCAGTAATTCCTGCGTAACACGAAAACTATCACATTTAGAAAAAAATCTTAGAGAAGTGAAAAGTTGCCTCTGAGATTGTTCTAGTCACTCGATTTTTTTCAGATTTTTTTTACGAAATTTTTTTTTTTCATTGATTTCAGTCGAACTTCAGGTCTATCAATTTCCGTAATTTAAAAACTATGTGTTTTTTCACCAAAAGTCCGTGGACAAAAAAGTTTTATTTCTTCATTTTGAACGTTTTGGAATTTTTTCAGATTTTTTTCTCCGATGATGTTCATCACCATCGTCAACATCGTCGGATAAAAAAATTCGAAAAAAAATCTGAAAAAATTCTAAAACGTTCAAAATGAAGAAAGAAAACTTTTTTGTCCTTGGACTTTTGGTGAAAAAACATGATAACTTTTTCAAAAAAAATCGTAACGGATTTTATAAAAAACGAAATTGAAGCTTCAGTTTTGCCTTTTCAAGATCCGGTAGAAAAAATTGAAAAAAAAAATTTCTACTGAAAACGCGGTTGCTCTGTAAAAAGGAAAAAAAAAAGACGAAAAATGGTCGTTTTCAAAATGACGTCCTAGTCGTAAAAAAAATCGCAAAAATTTTTCAAAAAAAGCAAAATGAAATGGGATTTCTCCTCTTCAAAATGCCGTTTATTAAATTAATTTATCTACGTTATCGACGGAATAACATGAAAAAGAGTGTGGCAACTTTTTCCGACTTTTGTCCGGAAACTTTCCGACGGTAGTGTATGTTACTTATTGTTTTCAATTAAAGTTGAAACATCTTTTTTCTATCTTTATTGTTATTTATCTTTATTATCTTTGTTATCGACAAATAAATTATATTATCAAATTAATTTAAAAATACGAGTACAAAGATGTCTTTTCTTTAGCTTAAAGTATTTTTATTACAGTTAGGGAACTGTGATCGATGATTTCTTACAACTCGCAGTAAATATTGAAACTGCTCCTCATTTTTTGTCAGACATTGATTGTAACCGCTCACTAAAGACACTTCACTCTTTTTTTCCAATTTTTTTTTTTTTTTTTTTTTTTTTTTTTTTTTATTTTTTTTTTTTTAATGAAAAATCTTTTGGTTTGGCGACTGGAGTCGTTGCAAGTTTTCATGGCTTGAACCATTTTTTCTAAAACTAATTTTCGTCACAATTTTCGAACAATCAAATAAAAAATATGGACCTTGATTAGCTAGTAGTTACGAATTCCCAATATAATGAGATTATACGTACAATATTTGAAGCTATTACACCGGCCATGGGAGGATCTTTTTCTAGAGTTGGAAAAAAAAGATTCACATATTATTTGATAAAATTAAATAAAACTATTGAATGAATACCTTAACTTTTTGCTTGACTCAATTTTTTTCGTTTTGTACTGGTCTGAAATATCCCAAAGTAATTTTTGGGTACGAAAATATTCAACTATTGGCCCGAAATGAGTGGTTCTTGATTTTTTGAGAATTTTTTCAACTTGAATAGCTCATAAAAACACAGAAAAAATCGTACTTCCACTACGGGTGGTAGTTTAAAATGTTTGGCATATAATCAGCGATTTTTAGGAATTTTTTCATATTTTTAAAAATGGGCTTTTTTTTTGGTTTTTTTTTTTTTCAAAAATGGCTCTTTAGAAAAATCTGAAAAAATTCCAGGGTGTCTTTTAGATTTCATATAATAATATAAAAAATAATTGATCAAATCGGCGAGGGTCAGGGAAAAAGTCCGCCGGTTTGACGTGGAATACCTCATATACATTTGTATATCAAGTATCAATTGATACAATTTTTGGACATCTCTGATTATATGTGCTGGATATTCCGCTTTCGGATTTCTTTTGTTCTCTTTAGTGTATGCTTTTCGGATCATGGTCTCGTCAATAGTTTTTACAGCAATGTGCAAGTTCAAGATTCCATAATAAGTTGTGTCATTGAAAGTTCAATTCTGTTCCATCTAACGAACAACATTTTCGATGCGATATGTATTATATACGGCGTCGAGCATTTGCATTATGAAACAGGATCAACGGTTAATTGCGTATGCATTTACATTATTAGCGAACAAAAATTGATATTGGCCGGATGGTAACACAAGCAGTCATCACAAAGTTTGAAACCCAATCCACAAATCGGTTTTTCGTAAAATGTCACGTCACCATTACATTTTTTATACTTGAGCACCGAAAAGTAAACGAAATTCAATAAAAAATAAGCTGAAACTTTCGTCCATTTGCGCCCTGAAATCCGGACTTTTGTTTAGTCATTTGTGTCTCAGAAAAATCCTTGCAAACTCAATTTCGGTTTCGATGGAATGTCGATTTATTTCTATAAAATCTGCGATCTGCTTCCTACAAGCGCGCATACTTGTACACCCTTTTTTTATCCTACCACATAAAATTTTCGGGTGTGTTTTTCGGTTGGCTATCCATACTGGATGTCGACTTCACTCGATGCCAAGTTTAAGGGGGCATCCTGGATTAGAAGGTCCAAAAAATCGATGTTTTGGGGAATTTTTTTAGGGTAAAAATAAAAAAACAAGTCTAGCGAAATTTTCAGATTATTTTATTACATGTCTGAACATGAGAAAACCATTTTTTCTAAAGAAAAATATTCACAGGCAACCGATTTTTATGCACATTCGTGTAACTGCTGTTTCCAATCGGCGGGACAAATGGAGCTCGGAATTTTTTTTTAGTTTTTCTTAGTTCATATAGAAGAAAAATATATTACAATAAAAATGGTTTTTGGTTTTTTTGTTTCAGATGAAAATTACGAGCTCCATCTGTCCCGCCGATTGGAAACAGCAGTTGCACGAATGTGCATAAAAATTGGTTGCCTGTGAATATTTTTTCTTTAAAAAGAATTGTTTCCTCATGTTCAGACATGTAATAAAATAATCTGAAAATTTCGCTAGACTTGTTTTTTTATTTTTACGCTAAAAAAATTCCCCAAAACATCGATTTTTTGGACCTTCTAATTCAGGATACCCCCTTAACTGAATGACGAGTTTATTTTTTTTTTAATGGCTGTTCAGAAAAATCTGAAAAAATTCCAGGATGTTTTTTAGACTTCACTAGGCAATTTAAGCGCGCGCTCCGCGCGCGATAACTTCTTGTCTAACGTTATTTTTAATTATGAAACAAACCTCAACATTATTCGAACCATTAGTTGAATTTGAAAAAATAAATTATACATAAAAGATCATTCTTAACAATTGAATAATTATTAATAAAGTTTCTCTTTTGCTAAATTTATTGGCGTGAAAATAATTTTCCTTCGTTAGTGTTCTTCCCGATGCATGATTTGTCAAAAAAAAATCTAAGTTGTCATAGACATATGAAAAACTAGCTGTCATTGTAACATTTGCGAGCAGACAAAATAACTTCAGAGTTCATGGCGAACCAATTAGAATCGCGGAAAAGCGATGACAATAAACAGCTAATTCACGCGTCACAACTCTACTTTATGAAAAGGGATATAATCATATAAAAAATAATTAACCAAATCGGCGAGGGTCAGGGAAAAAGTCCGCCGGTTTGACGTGGAATACCTCATATATATTAGGGTGGCCCTTAATGTAGGTTAAAAAAAAATTGATTGCGCCGCCCTCCAAAGCGGTTTCAAATGATGATAAAAAATCTCCGCGAAACCTCAGCTATGTCCGTTAAGAAGAAGACGTGCCTGTAAGCATGAAATTTCCGTAATTTCAATGAAATTCCTTATTTTTTTATAATCGGTGCCGTTAGTTTTTATTTTTTAAGTATGTTGATTCACTTTGTCGATTTCCTTCAGTTGATGCATAAAAAAATACAGGCATCAACATTTTACTTAATGAAAATTAAAAAAAATATATTTTTATTAAGAATGAACTACATACTAGGGTCGCCGTTATTTTAGCTTTGGTAAAAAAATTGCGTTCTCACCCTGAAAATATAATCAAGGTATCAAAAAAAAAATCTATGTAAAGTTTAAACGTGATCGGATAGTTAGATCTCGAGCCACCGAGCAATTTAATTTTGAAATAGAAATTACATGTATTTTTTCTATGCCAATACTTGAATATTTATTGATCATATAATATCAATTGAAAAAAATTAAGATTCAGCACATTGATTGTACATATTGACAGGTACAAAATACAATTTTCAAAGATTTTTTCCAGTAATCATGACACGCAAATTTATAGCTTTGCATAAATTATTAGTCAAGTAAGCACAGTTTATCTGTGAAACGATTGAAGTAAGGTGCTTTTTCTTTTGTCCAAATTTTTTTTTTTATTCGGTGACAACGTGAAGCACCAATTGTTTTTGATCTTCATCGTAGGATAATCGATTGTTGTAATCGGTGATAAGCTTAATACCTCTCTCCGCTATATCATTTACGACCCTAATTTTTTTTACCAATTGTAAGGCGATTTGGTAACCTTCGTTTAAGTCCCAAGTAAACACATCGGTGTCAAGGAAGCTACAATCAATTCGGAATCGTTCAAAAAACGTTATCGATTCAGAACTAATAAAGAAGTCAATATTTTTATCGAGCAGAAAAATAAAGTCTGACTGGATAATCTGATACCGTTTGGGAACATCGTTTCCTTTATCAGGTTCAATTTCTTTGCTCTTTATCTTCTCAACCATTTTTCTCCTGATGTCAACGGAAACGACACCATCAAAAAATGCCATGGCAGCATTTTTGGCATTGAGGTCCCAAAAATGAATAGGCATCTTTTTTAGTGCAACTTGAAATGAAATAGGATTGATTTTATTGTATTCGGACAATTTTTTCAAAAATCCGAGATCATTGTTCGGAGCGGCAGTTGGCAATGGAGCCAAGAACTAGGCTTCAATATAAATCATGACGATTAAAATATAGATTTCTGCTATTGATTTTTGCTCGGATGCTGTTAAACGAAATACTTCGCCGAATAAGAAAATCTTCAAACAATAAATCGCCTTCGCCATCCAGCGAGCGCGGGAAAATGCACCAGGCGTGTGAAATTTCACCTGTTCTTGAGGGACTTTGCCGCGCTTCTCGCCGTAATGCGGCGGTTTTGATACTACCATTGCTACCAATGACCCGTGTGGAAAATTATCAGGGCAGCCCTAAAAAAAATCGGGGCCTAGTAGGGGTTGGCTGTGGATTCCCTAAAAGGGATTTCCACAACACAGCCAGACTGGGCCCTGGTCAGAATCTAACTAGGCGGGGTCGTTTATTTTGAAAAGGCTTTAATATGGAATATTAATAAGGACCCGGAGGGGCGTTATCAGGGCAGTCGTAGTCAAATTCTACGATTAATTAAATCGTTATATTTCAACATTTAATTATTGTAGCGGTGTTTGCTATTTATTGTGCAACATGCATAAAACTCAAGATATTGATAAAAGACTTTGACGGGTTCGAATGTGGACTCCCTCTTGGGGAGTTCCACGACAGAGCCGGACTAAGCCCTGACCGGGTTTTAACGAATCGGATTATTGATGGTTTATTTAGACCAGAGGCCCCAGTGAACAAAATCGTAAAGGGTCCACACGTGCATATAAAATAAATAGTCATATTTACAAATTTATAGTTTGTAGCGATATATTTGTCATTTTGTGCAACGTACACGAATTTCAAGCTATATCGACGAAGCATATTCGGACGGGTAACTCATAATACATCTCACATAAGTAAATATATGTATATATTCAAGATAAATTCTTTTTTATTTTGTAAACCTTCAACACTTCGAGAATATACTTTAATTGAAAATAATTCGGTTACGTTTATCTATCCGTGCAGCAATGACAATACATATGTATTTACGGTCCCATTGGGTTTTTTAGACATTTTTAATTGAACCAGTTTTTTTTCAATACTCGTAATGGGGTAAACAACATCGACCGAATTTTTTGATGTAATTTTCCATTCATGCACTTTACGTGACTCCATTGGATACGTAAATATGTTTGTTTTTGTTTTCCATGCTTTCGCTTCAAAATACAAACATTCTTCAGATTCATGAAGTCCGAAAAATTTTTTAATCACCGCTACATACCCATTACGCAAAAGCACAATATTATCTGTCGTTCTGATACTAATAATAGTCGAATAATTAAATACGAAGCTTTTGACAATTACTTGTCCATTTTCTAGAGATTTCTGAGAAACCTGAAACTTTACAGGCATTTCTTTTGGTCTACGAGAGACTGTACTTTCTTCGTATTTTCTTCGACAGAATTGCGCCAACGGTCGAGTTGGCATTCTAATTAAGCGCTTGATTTTTGCAAGATGACTCTCAAAAGGAAAGCAATTGATCTTACTCAAGTCGCATCCAAAATTTTCAACATCGTCGACAATGTGGCACAGATTATGCATGTTTATGGTTTGTGCTTGTTCGCCATACAAAAGCGGCGTTGCTAATACAAACAGATTTAAATATTTTCTTGCTTTTTGTTTGAATAGCACACTCCATTTGTCATTGCATAAAATCCTGAAACTGATATGCAATAATAGGAAATGATTGTATAAATTTTCAGGTAACAAATTTTTGAGTACAATCGGACCGCAATATAAAAGAAAGAATCTAAATTCGGTGGCCTTCCATTTATAAAAACAGTCAATTGACCTCATTTTTCTTTGGAACTCTTTAGGCATTTGAGCTTTTAAAGACATTAATCGACGAGAAAGTTCACGTCTGCTCCTCAAGTTCAGTCGTACTTTCAATGGCCCAAACAATAACATTTCCAATATTTTTTTCATAGCTCCGATGCACACTAAGTGCATAAAATCTAGAGGAAAGATAGTCGTCATGTCTATGTCCTGTGCTATCATTTCCAAAGGTGAATTTCCAGTATGATGTTCAGGATCCGTTCTTTCTCGAAAAGACTCGTTGGTTCGATTCGGATGATCAACTCCAGGATAGACGATTTGTTTTCTAATTTTTCCAACTTTAATGGGTTTTCCATAAACGGTGCAGCGCTCACATGCACTGTAGCCTCCGTGTCCTTTAGTACCTATACGCATATTATGAATCTATATTGTATTTGGTATATAAGTAGTAGATATAGTATATATAATGAAAAAAGTGATACTGTACGTGGGTGCCGTGAAAAAAAAGTACCTTTGCAGACAGACCGAGCTGGCGTATCAGCAACAATGGCTTTTAAATTCACCTTGAAAGTTTTATCACCGAATAAAAAGCCTTGTTGGTGCAAATGATTCATTTCATTTATGAAATCATCTAAATAATCCTCCATATTTTTTGGCTTGCCAACCCCAGAATATATGGCTACTTCAAAAGTCTTATATACATCTGGATCATAATGAATCTTACATAATATTGGCCAAAAACATGTCTTCCCAGACCTTGACAATGGCAGGCCGTCTATATTAAGAATCAAATCAATATTTCCTTCGTGGAAGTTAGCGAGATTTGCTTCTAATCCAGCTGCGATTCCAAAGTAGACGAATTCTCCAGGCGGTGCATCCAAGGAAGAACTTTCCATATTCCGAATATTGTATCTGGCATGCGAGGTATTCAAAAAAGTTTTAGCGGTTTTTGGCAAGTCAGGAAGTAACCGTTTCCTCAGGATGCATAATAGTTGATCCAAGTGCGTGTGACTAATTTGAGTTTCCACAGCCCACGTACGAATGTCCTCTATTTCTGTCACAATTTCTGTAGAAAGGAATGATTTTCTTTCATCCTTTCTTTCTCCGTGGGTATCAGAGTCAGAGTTTTCACTGACCACATTTTCTGTTACGACCAAATCCATATTTTCACCGTCGAGATATCTGGATCCAAGAGAATCTTCGACATTATCGACGATTTCCATGTAAGTTTCCTCTCCTATTAAAGCAAAATCTTTTTTCGAATAATGTTTCATGTCTTCATAATAAATAAATTAATAATTAATTAATGCATTAGTGCACAAAATCAAATGATCACTGTTTGATCATTTTATAATGATCACGTTTGCGTATAATTCAGATCGATTTCGGAAAACAGTATCTCGGTGAAAATGGTTGTAAATTTTTTCAACAAGCATTGTGAAGTTAATGAAAAAACAAAATAGTTTTATTTCCCTTCTCACGGTGAGAAAAAACTGCTACTTTTCAAAAATGAAAAATATCGAAATATGAATTTGAAATTTGAAAGCTCTACAATTTTTCTAGAGGAAAAAATGCACGACCACATTCCGTTGATTTTATTTTGTGCGGCAGTAAAATTCCAATTTTTGGAATAAAATTTTGTAAACTATTACTTACCGCCAACGGTTTCTTCATATTGTTCATTCACTTCTATATTATCACTTTCTATTTCCTTTAAAAACATTCTACTTTTTCTCTTGCGAACACGTGCACGATTTTTTCTCGATTCGTCCATATCAATGCGTGATTTATCTGTGAAATATAACACGCAGCAAATATAACCTTAAATTTTCCACTCGCCAGTACGCTTGTAGCCGCAATACCCGACAAACTAGCCTGTATAAAGTGTTTGTGTACGTTTCCAGCATTCAACGAATTATTTTATTCGTACTAAATAGTGAAAATTTATGATTTCCTACTGTAAAAGTCCTTATCGAAATCGCCGTCTGCCTATCTCACTTTGTTGCCGCCAGGTCGGCGTTGTGATCGAAGGATGGGTAATTAGCATCGCCGCGCCATGGCTATTTCAAACACTATACCAATCAGTTGGCGCGCGAAGTGTGGTGTTGTTTGCAGAATGCAAGTAGTGAAAAACCGGCTAAACTAGTAAATAAGTAAGTACATATTTTCAATCTTATTTAATAACTGAATAGCGCAAAAATTTAATTATAAAATATCAATAAATGTGACGCAAAAAATGTCGCAGTTTCACGATCGCAAAAAAAAACGGTTGCACGTGGTATATAACCTTACTTTTCTCATGAAATGATTGTACGATGAAAGTGAGGTTACATACCACGTGCATTTCGTTTAGCATCTATTTTAACAAGTTCTTTTTTATATTTCCGTTATTATATTGATTCTATTGAGTTTAGTCTTAAATAACGCATTATAAAAGGCAGTCCATTTTCTCACGTACATTTTTTGTGTTGCATTTGAAAAGATTAATAATTCGATCTATCTTACGACAGTGTTGGTTTTCAATTTTATCTCAATTTTCCATTACTTAATCGGTATCAATAATGCGATATACATCCTCAATAATTTACAATTTTGCTGTGAATATTTTGCTTCATTGGAATTTTCAACCAATATTGAGAATAATTTTACCTTGAAAATTTGATTCCCATATATAGTGATTATTTTTCATTGAATTTGTGTGGTTATTTAGTGGTATCTCAAATACTTCCGTACCAGTTAGTAGAGTTTGTGGATGAAGTTGATGAAAATGGCTTGCGGTCAATTGAATGTGTACCAAATTCTTGGATCACATACGACATGGGACTCGGGTCATGTGTTGTGCGGTACATGCCACCTCCCTACAAGACAGAGGATAGATGCCTGATTCAAAACCTAATTAAAAAAAGGGCTGACGCACCGGAAAGTTGGTCTCTGTTCCGAGTTGACTTGAAAGGACACGCAAGTAAGGATTTACCTTGAGTTAACATTTTATCAATCGCATGCCCCAATTTCGTTTTTTTAATTTTTATTTTGTTGCATAAGAAACGCATGCAGAGGGTTTGAAACGGATCAAGAAAGGAGGACACCGGAGCAAAACGATCTGAAGCTATAACCGCTGCGCTGAAAGAGAAAGAGTCTCTCCGGACAGAGGCAATAAAAAAATTATTGAGCCAGCGAAATCTGTCGGAGACAGAAGAGGACAATTCGAGTAATGCTGATCTGGAATGTAAATTGATTACTCTTCACTAATTTCAAAATTGAATGTGGATTTTATCTAATCGAAATGTAAATGTCTAATATTAGTGAATTTTTTCGTGTTTTTCAGCTGCCTGCGACAAAAGTTCATCTGACTCCGATGCCATTCCCGCCAAGTTTCATGCAAGAAAGAAACGGAAACTTTGTAATAAGTCTCCTGCTCAAGTCGAAATTAGGGAAAAGAATCTAACTGCTGCCCAAAAACTATTGATTACAAACAAACACAGCATATCAAATTCTGTTGTGTCGACATTGAATAAAAATAACGAAAAGAGAAAACCAAAACCCAACGAACGCGAGTATCCGCCAAAGCTTCCATCAACTCGTGACGATGACAGTCAGCAGCATAACGAGAATGAAAACTCGCTTCGGGAAGGAATTGAATATCAAAAAAGTGTAAAAAAAATTCTATAAAAAAAATCATGAACCTTACTGAAAGTGATTTCAACACAATTTTAAAAAAATCACAATTCAGCA
>JBBLXU010003408.1:0-32434 GCA_037893425.1 Campoplex nolae
ATTACCATAATTTAACAGATTCATTTTATTTTATCATTACGTTTTGAAATGGTCTTTTTATACATTTGAGGCAAGTTTCGAGAGAATAGATAGAACTACTTCTCCTTATAAATCATCGTGCATTCGTTTATTGGACTACATGAGTAACACGTAGGGTTTCACTGAGACTCCTGTTTAGGTGTTCATTGAAACATGACAATGAATCTGCTACGATCAAGAAAACAATTGAATAGTCATTCAAGCGACCTGTAAAAAGTTCTTTTTTAGAGCTAAAATTTTGAGAGAACCACTGCTTCATCAGGTACTGATATTTTTTTATCCAAAAATAAAAATGTTTTAATGGTGATTGTCAGCCAGGATCAAAAGAAAAAATAAAAAAGTTATTTGAGCGACCTCTAAAAAAATTCTTTAAGCGCTCAAGTTTTGGGAGACTTACTTTTTCGACAAGTACTAACAAGTATTAACCCAATCGAAAGGAAATGTCAATTTCATTTGCATCACCTGAATGATCACGGAATAATTAATTTTTATTGCGCATTTTGCGTGCGCTTGGGCAGAAAAATGCTTGTGACCTTGGATTTTTCTCAATACTATACCACACTGTGGGGTGCGAAATCCAGAATAATTCCATGAGTGAAGTTCGATGCTCAGAAGTTCGAAAGTCAGGCTTTGCACGGGACAGTTTCGCGTGTTTGTAAGCAGCATGCGATTTTAGGCCGTATAGAATACTTGCAAAATCATAAAGAGTAGCACCGCTTTTCGCTTAGCGACCGATGCTGGAGAGTTGAAACCAGGACGGCAATATGGCAGTGAGAATCGTTCAATTTTGACGTGCGCCAGTGTGTTATAATATTGTTGGCTTACATGCGATCGTTTCCTATTTTTTTTTGTATTATCGTTTGAATACCTCCTCATGCATTAAAATATTTGTTCGGTACAGTTATGGAATGCCGACTTGAAAGAAAAACAAAACAAACAAATGACTCGATATTTTGCGAACACGATTCTGGTACATCAATAATTCTTAAATGTTATAGTCGATTCCCCGGAAGTCATAGACAATCGACTCGTAGAAAATATTGGATGTAAATGCGCGTTTTACATGAATAACTGATCGATAATGACGAACATTGGAAGTAACGTTGCGATATCTCCGAATTGCGTGGACCAAACGATTACTAACGAAGCCCCTGGATAAAAGAACTTGAATTGGTAAACTCTTCTTAGATTCATTTACCGGTTGCTGCATAGCCCTTCAATTTTTCGAATGATCAGATAAATATCAAACCTGTATACATGAATGCAACAGCCCTTGGCAAAAATTTCGGGTGATACCTTTTCCTGAAATTTTTTTTCTTTATTTTTTATATTGAGCATCCAGCCGCTACCCAGATTCTTAATTACATACTATTATGCACTCTGCTTCAATTTTGTTCATTTATCCTTACTTTGTATCGAGTTAAAACGAAAATTGATTTTGGCACCACATCAGGATTGAAATAGAAAGCTAATACTCAATTACTTATACGTATACATTACGGCCGGTTGATGAATATTACTGGAACTATTGATAATTTATGCAACGCGTCTATTGCTCCATATTTTTGATATAAGACTATGGGTTGCCTGTTTCAACAGAGTAATGGCGCATCATTGAATTTTGATTAATGTTTCGAAGAAGCACGTTGCAGTTGATTAATCTTAATCAGCCCTGAATTTTTTTTACAAAAAAATGTAGACTCGAAGCGTTGATAATCAAATCGATCATTAACATTTTTCGGCCCTTCTCATTAGCATCGCCAAACGTACGTGTACGTTTTTTACAGTCCATTGTATTCGCTATTTTTAAAATGTATGAAATATAATTACACCGCAACGCCCAAATGGCGGTCAACTGACAATAGGAATCCATTATGTAAGGGAGAGAGTTCCATTCTGATTTGGTATTAAAAAAATAGCGGATGGATAAACAGGATACACTTCATATACTGACTAGGCGATTTAAAGGCGCGCTTCGCGCGCAATAACTTCTTGTCTGACGTTCTTTTCAATTATGAAACAAACCTCAACATTATTCGAACCGTTAATTGAATTTGAAAAAATAAATTATACACAAAAGACTATTCTTTATCAATTGCTCAAGTTTTAATAAAATGTCTCGTTTGTGAAACATATTGAGAATAATTTTTCTTCGTTATCGTTAATTCCGATCCATGACTTGTCAAGAAGGAATCTGAGTTGTCATGAACATTTAAAATCCAGCTGTCATTGTAACATTTGAGAGCAGATAGAATAACTTCAGAGTCGTTCTTGGACTACGTATAATGACATAACGAACCAATCAAAATCACGGAAAAGCGATGACAATAAACAGCCAATTCACGCGTCACAACCTTACTTTATAGAAAGGGAAACCATTCGTAATCTTTCTCTTATTTGTATCCTGAAGGGAGGGGTATCGTGTTGTGGACTCTATTCTGTTTTCTACTGAAGAAACAAAAAAAAATTCACCTTTTTTTAATTATTATTATTTTTTTTCAAGCCTCGGATGTCTTCTCATGGGTCTTTAAAACCAGGATGGTCTCATCATCGGCTTTTTGAATGAAACAGGGAATATATTTTTAGTGAAAATAAATTAAAAAATTGATTTTAATTATGCAAATGGATATCGGGACTTCGCCGGTCCGTTGCGGCCAAAAACGTAAAACGTTAGAAAAAATGATTAATTTAATGAAAATTTTCCTTTTTGTATGAATGGGACTTCGCCGGTCCGTAGCGGTCAAGAACACAAGTTGCGGAAGGCAGAAATGTGTCGGAAAACGAATTTTATCAATTTCAAAGTTTTGCGGATTTCGCCGATCCGTTACGGCCAAATTTGCGTAAAGCAAAAGGAAAAGAGAAAAATACCGAGTCGATTGGTGTTAATTATCTATGCCGAGGTCTTCTCAGAGACGAGGTACTTAGGCTCGTCAAATCGAATCCTCAAGGCCATCTTACAACTATGTTATGTTGAAATACTTTTATCAATGCACTGGTCGCAGTGCCAGTACACAATAAAAATATTTCAACGAATTTCGACGTGAAAATTCATAAAGTGGAAACCTCGATCCAGAAAAGAGTGTGAGCTCTTTTTGTAGGGAATCTCCTTGCGCACCAAACGCGATGTTGGCACGGTCTGGAGGAGGCCTAACAGGAGAGGACTTCGCCTAGCGATCGTGCAATACGGTCACCAAGCACTCTAGAGGAATTGGGAGGCCTTTGGGTACTGAGCACAAATTGTTAACCATCAGAAGAATAAGTTTATTTCTCTTTGAAAACGAACAACATGTATGGAGTACTGATCTACTTTTTCATTCATCGCGTAATTTTTAATTTCCAAGGAGGAATTAGTAAAAAAAACGAATGCGATTTACAATCTAATGATAGGAGAAAATTTCCAGTGTTAGGAGAACAGGATTGTGGATCGTGTGACTGTTGAATTTGATTTCTATTTACTGAAAGAACGAAAAAAAAAAATTTTGAAATACAAAATGGAATCGAAGAAATGGCGTGCCCACGATGTAACTGGTCTTAAAAATCTTCAATTTGGTCAAAGTTTTTTGAAAATTTTTTGAAAAAAAATCAAAATGTGTAATCATCTCGAAATCGTCGATTTTTTTCAACCTGAATAAAAATAGAGAAAAAATTCAACTATAATTTTTTCGTTATCACACTTAAAAAGTACAATGAAAAACCAATATTTTGAAAAAAAAAAGTTCGATTCCGTCCATTTTTCGAAGAGTTGTGAGCTTTTGAAAAAAAAATCATCGAATTTTTGAAAAAAATATATTTTGTTAGGCAGTCGAGGGAAAAATTTGAAAAAAATCAAGAAAGGCTCATTCAATACATAGAACATTATAAAAAAATTTGAGCCAATTTAAAAACTGTAAGGTTCTGAAGTGGCTAATTTGAGGTGGAATGCCCCATAGGTATACACTTTGGGCATAAGAAATCTGCTTTAATGCATAATTACTCGATAACTAAGTAGAAGAAAATTTTGAAAAAATTGTGTTTTCGTACTTGATGTTGAAGAACATTATCACCAAACTTGTTTAATTTCTTAACATTTTGCCTTTTGTACCGAAACTCCTTATAAATTTTATTTGGATCAAAAAACTTTTTTTCCGAATGTACTAAAATTTTCATTTTTCAGTTTAACGATTTGGTCATAATGGGTAGAGATGTTGATATCAATTACTCCAGCGATGAGGATCGCAGTGATAAAAATTTATCACGAAGCGATAAGCCTCTCGCTTCGGTAGAAAACAAAATTGTCCGAGCAGGAGTTCAAATGTCCGAAATTCAATAGTTGAATCTTTGCAGCTGAAGAGAAGTAAATTTACGGCAATAACAATAAAACTTGCCAAGAAATTAAAAAATGAGCAACTCACTGAAAAGCCAAAATAGACCATTGAGAATGTCCGTTGACTGACGGGTCAACATTTGAAAAAATTGATAAAATCATAAAACCTAATGAAAATAATGATCCGCCTACGATCGCATTGAGTTTAAAATTCGTCAAAACCATAACTACGTTTCGTAAAAAAATGTAAAAAATAATCAAAGATGACAATCACTCTAGAAAAAACGATTTTATACTAAAAATTTTAAAAAATCTATAGAGTCATAAAAACACATGGTAAAATTGAGTTGCCCTTAAAATTCGTCAAAAAAATAACGACCTTTCATGGAAAAATTTGAAGAAAATCGAAGAAGACAATCACTGTAGAAACAAACGATTTTTTGCTCAAAGATGAAGACACAGGTTGAATAATTAATTTCATAATTTTCAAAAAAATTTTTGACCCGCAATCCATTCGATTTGCTCTATTTTTCAAGGAGTTGTAAATGAATGAAAAAAAATGGAACATTTTTCAACAATTTCTGCTGGCTCAATTTTTTCAGATAAAAATTCCAAAAAATTAGGTGAGTTTCTTTCGGTGCGATTGAAAAGAGAAAAAAAGCAAAGGTCAAGCAGTGACCGATTTGGCGTGGAATGTTCCATATGTTATTTGAAGTTCTATTTTTGTTATTTGAACTTCAATGAATAATACAATTTGCTCTTCATTTTTATGTACATTATTCAATACACGTACATGAGTGTAACAAAAGTGCGTTTCCAATCAGTCAAGAATTTCATTTCCATGTAATCGATTTTTCTAATATGTAGATTAAGAAGATGGCAGATTTAATTCACACGAGCTATATGGGGTATTCCACGCCAAGTCAGCCACTTTTAAACCTTCCATTTTTTTATTTGGCTCAATCTTTTTTTTATTGTTGCATATATTGAAAGAAACTCTCTTGAATTTTTTCAAATTTTTTTGTCCATCCATTCACGAGTCATGATTTTTTGTCGAAATTATATGATTTTATGTTCAAATGCTTGTAAAGTTGTGAAAAATAAACCAAATTGAGTTTCTTTTTTTTTTTAATCTTGAATTTTTATAGCACTTCTTGAAGAAAAATGTGACAAAATAGCTGATGGCCATCTTTTATACTTTCCTTCAGTTTAAAGCAAAAAAACGTTGATTTCTGTAGGTCGGACATTTTTAATTTTTTTCAAAAAATTCTCTGAAAAACTTTGACCACAATAACTATTTTTGAGACTAGTTTCATCGTGGAGAAATTTTTCCTTATATTTTTTTCATAATTAAGTACAATTATTTGAATTTAATTTAGATTCATTAGTACAACTTACATCTGTAAATTCATTATTGTTAATAACCTTTCATCCATTTTAATCATGATTCATAGTTTTCCCTCGAACTAACAGTTAAAATAAAAAATAAATACTTATCACGTAGGAATTATCCGTACGACAAAAACTCCAAGTTTATTTCCTTTGGCGTTTAAACAATTTACATATTCTCGCTTCGTCAGAACTTGAATAGTCCTTAACAATGAGTGCACTATCCTTGTTAGGTATGACACAATGAATTTTCTGAGTCCCTTTGATGGTTGTCGTTGTTTTGAAACAATCGAAAGTTTTTTTTTCAGCAGCATGATAATGCGCTTCTGACGAAAATTCAACATTTATATTGGGAAGGTTTTTCGGTCTAGATGCCCATTCGTATAATCCGCGTGGAGTGATTATTTGTTGATCGATTGGTAATTGCAAACTAGCTCGTGCAGCCATCCTTTTTATAGTCTCGCCAACACCATCACAAGGCCCTTTGCCACGTGCAGTGGCAAAAAAATGCCATTCAGCTGGTATATCAAAATCGTTTTCGTGGAAATACAAATTAAGAAAATTTTTGAAATTCTTGAACTGTTGCGGCGCCCCATCAGAGAAATAATAAATTTTCTTCGCGCTTCGAGAAATGTTTTTTACAAAATTTGTGATTATTTTGGAAAAAACATTTACTACAACTGAATCATGGTGATTACAATCTGATATGATGACTAGGCTCCTGTTCCTAAGTTCATTATTTACTCTGAAGTATATCACTACGGGGTAAATAGTGGCCGTGTTGTTATTCCAGTGGAAACCAGAAACAGCATTTTGCATAACAAAAGCGTAATTTTCTGCGAAGTCGCAAACAATCAAAAATTCATCGTTTTCCAATGAATTCTTCAATTGCTTCATGAAACTTGCTTGTTCTCTAGCAATGAACGCATGTGGTAGGAGAACTTCCAAATGAGAACAAAATTCTTTGATGAAATCGTCCGAAGCTTTTAAAATCGTTTCAAGGGTCGTTCGGGGTTTCGAGGTCCAATGTTTGTAAGCTATGGTCTCAATTTCTTTTTCGTCGAAAATCTCACTTAAAATATCCTTCAACTTGTCGGTACCTGGACAAGCACTACATTTGTCAAAATAATATTGAGATGTTGGGCGTTCACAGATGATCAAATTGATGCAATCAATGTAATGGTTCAAGGGCTTCGTCAAATGTTGAGTCATTGACTTGAAATCAGCACCTAGAGTAAGGAAAATACTTTACCATTGCGATCAAGACTATTTGAGAAATACCCATTGTACTAATATTTACCGAGCATCATTAATTTGACATTTTGATGAAGAGCGCAAACGCAGATGGTGTGCGTCCTACTTGATCCGGCTAAAACACAGTTTTTTGGACAGAGTGAAGCAAAAGTCGAAAATCCTACTTTTACGTCAGGATAATTTTGTCTAAAGTTTTCATATAATTCTTTCAAGTTTGAAAGAATGAGACGCTTCTGAATATGTACTCGTTCTCCATCATCGTTGCGAATCGAAACGAAATCTTTTGCTCCCGGCAAATTGACGCTCACCTCATCGTCGGTGTAGAAATTCAAAATCATTGTTTTCAGGCCATCAGGTAATGGCCGTCCTGTTGAAATCATAATAAAATCGTATATAATGGAAAAAAGAAAAGAAAAATGATAAACGAACATGAAAATTCAAACTTTTATTCATACCTAATTTTGAGTCAGGTTTTGAAAGTACACCTTTGGTTGCGGTCAGTTTTTTTGCAATGCTAACTATGTGCCTTGAAGCATTCATAATTTCCGAAATTTTTCTTTCACTCCATTCCAGAGGTAATAAAGTTAAGATCTGTATTTTTTCAGTTCGCGTTGTCGTTTCTTCGTGAAATTTTCCTTTCAAACGTTCTATCAACTTGCCAAATTCTCCATCAATGGCCTCGAAATTTGAATAAGTATCGGGAGCTATACCAAATTTACTCTTGAGATTACGACAAACTTGATTGATTTTACAGTTCATCAAGAGTTTATCCTCCACATTTTTCGATTGTACCGAAGATTCATTCAGAAGTTCTAAAGCTCTGTTTACCACAGGTAATTGAGTTGTTATGCTCACTTCAGAATCGACGCTTTTTTGTGATAGTAATTCACTACAAAATGATAGCGTTTCTAATAATGAAA
Organism: Campoplex nolae; assembly: GCA_037893425.1. Classification (NCBI taxonomy): domain Eukaryota; kingdom Metazoa; phylum Arthropoda; class Insecta; order Hymenoptera; family Ichneumonidae; genus Campoplex; species Campoplex nolae. Next base: position 7,906 of record JBBLXU010003408.1, read on the forward strand.
AAAATGGATTTTTCAATTAATTGAAACAAAATTGAAGTATATTTTGGAATTCGAAACGAGTATTTGCAAGTTATAGTTACCTAATGATTTTTGCAGTTCAGTGCCCTGACTATCAACAACGATATTATCATCGTTATTATCGATAAAGTTGTCGCTTTCATGATTATCATTATGAGTGATATTTTCGCAATTCAGAAGATGCTCTTCGCTTGACTCTTCTTTAATGATTCGGAAAACTTGGAGTCTACAATCCGTGCACAACCTATGTTCCTGACTCAACCCGAACTTTTTTTCGCATCTTCAGCCGCAGGTCGTAAACCTTTTTTTTAAATGGTTGTTTAAATGAAAAGGATTGCAGCAACGATCTTTCCAAGGAGTGTTATCACCAACTGCCTCCATCTCACTTATCTCAGTTGTGTTTGCCACACTATAAGATTCGAATGGGAGTCTGTTTAATGGATAACTTAACTCGATGCGATCACTACATAACCTCCAATTTCATCTTACTTATAATGGTTACATAGAAAATACAATAATAAACTCGAAAAAACAAATCGTAAAGAAGAAAAAGCAGTCACCGAGACTCGTTGCAAAATTGCTACAAATTCAAAACCGGATCACAGTCTGAGAATCAGTGAAAACTTGATTGTTGACACCAAAAATATAAGGAACGACAGGATTTAGCCAGAGTGAGCGCCAGTTGAAGGTGTGCAACATGTCTGGTTTCTTGACACGGCGCAAGGTGGCAGGTCGTCATTTCCTCATTTCTGGGGGAACGTAGGTCCGCTGCGGAAAATTTTGGAGAAAGGACGTGTTTTGCGATAAGTGAAAAAAAATTCTCTTTCCTGTTAGGAAAAGTTGCTAAAATAACCAGGCTGTAAGATATTACAGTGTCGGAGGACAAGCCATTTTTTTTTTTTTTTTAAATAAAAAGTGATTATTAAACAACCGCTAAGTGGGAAAAGAAAAACAAACGACGACCGACGATAGTCGGCGTCGGCGACTACCAAACAACATGGCGGGGAGACCCAACCAGACAACATCGGAGGATACGAGAAATACAGAAGATCAAGATGAGGTAGTACTCATGGATATGGAGGAGAAAGGTCGGAATCGGAAAAGAAATATAGAGGAAACTATGAACAAAGAGAGCGACATTCAGCAAGCCCTGGATAGCCTACTCAAAGAAAATACGGGAGATTCACCGCCTTCGCCAACGAGGAAATATCCAAAAAAGAGCAGTAAGAAAAGTGATAAACACATAAACGACAAAGCCGGTAACGGTGGGGAAACGAAGACAACGTCCCCAAAATCAGGGAAGGAGAAAGAGAGTACACATGCAAATAGAAGCAAAGTGGCAGAAAGAAAACAAGTAAACACCAATGGGCTGGAAGAGACGCCACAAGCCGGGTGCTCAGGTGAGGAACAAAGAGAGGTGATTAATGATAAGCTATTATACGAAAAAAATGACAAAGGGCCATATGAGGTTCATCTAGGAGCCACAGACAAAAGTGCTCACTCATTAGGAGCAACAGCCAGAATACTATACAATTTGGGTACCAGATATCGGTCTATGGAAAAAATGAAATATAACAAGTTTGTGATTACATTTGACAATTGGCAAGAAGCGAACGCCTTAGTGAGGGATGGGAGACTTACATCGAAAAATCTTGTTGCATTCATACCGAGGTTTAAATTGTTCAGAAAAGGAGTTGTACAAGGAATTCCAATCGAAGTATCAATCGAAGAAATATTAAAAACAATCAATGACGAAAACCGAGATACAAAGGCAGTCGAAGCCTTCCGATTTCGCAAACAAAAAATAGGAGGAAACGTAGGAGAATCTGCCGAAACTGAATCAGTTTGTATATCGTTTAGAGATCAGCTCCTGCCTAGGGAACTGAGATTGTGGAGGTGTATATTCAAAATGAAACCCTATATCAGTCAGGTACAGATGTGTTACAATTGCTACAAGATAGGGCACACACGGAAGTTTTGCCGCAATGCAACAAAATGCGTGAACTGCGGTGCAAACAGTCATCCAGAGGGCCAAATGTGTCAAGAAAAACAGCCGAAATGCGTGAACTGTAATGAGGAACACAAAAGTAACGACCGTAAATGCCCAATCTATGTACAACACCAAGAAATTAATCGTATAATGGCTTACGAGAATGTATCCTTTGAAAAAGCAAAAAAAAAGAGTATATCCATCACAGTTGGACAAAATATACCTACATCACAACATGTGAGAATCACGGAAGATCTTAGAGATTTTCCAACTCTCAAAACGATATCAAGAAGAAACGATGCAGTGCTGAAACATCAATTTGGCGACGCAGAAGGACGAATAAATACGGTAAACAGAGACAACAACCAACCAAGAAGAAGATACAACGACGTGTTGGCTTCAATAATCCGAGAACAGGAAGAGGTGGGACAGTCATATCGGAAAAAAGAAGAAGTCAAGAACATCATAGAAGATTTAACAACAGAAGAAGAACAAAATTCCACAGTGAATCACCAGTGCTTAGAGACGCTAATCTCAGAATTAATTTTAATGATTATCAATGCTCAAAACAAGGGTCCTTTCTTAAAAAGGCTCTTCCAAACGGCAGATCTTCACTTCCAATTCAAAGATAAGTAGGAATCAAAAGGTGATATCAATTCTACAATGGAACTGCCGAAGTATTCGAGGTAAAATTCCAGAATTCACTAAACACGCAGGTAAATATGATATTATCATGCTAACGGAGACCTGGCTTAAAGAATCAGACAATTTGTATATAAAGGATTTTGATATACTGAGAAAAGATAGAGTGGGTCAAAATGGTGGAGGAACAGCAATACTAATCAAAAAAGATTTAGAATACAAATATATCCAGGATGTAGAAGATTGCAATGGAGCAATGGAGTCAGTGGCGATTTTGGTTAATTCAGAGGGTGGCCAAATACTCTTCATGTCTTGTTACCGTGCGCCAAAACCGAATGTAAATAGTAGAAGTTGGAGACGTTTTTTCGAATCATTTACAAGATACAATAAGTTCATAGTTGCAGGGGATTTCAATGCCCACCATCCGGGGTGGGGAAGCTCGTCAACATGCGCAGCGGGAGTAAACATTAAGGAGTGTATGGATGAGGAGGAAGTTATATTAATGAACGATGGGTCGCCCACATTTATATCAGATGCATACGGTACTCAGTCGTGCTTAGACATCACTTTGGTAGACGAAGTTTCCGCGCTTGTGAGTGATTGGCGAGTCATGAATGATGGTTGGGGGAGCGACCATTTTCCGATTGAAATTTCGATAGGAATAGCGCCAAAAACCGTAGAACTAGCGGGAGCGGGGACGAGAATATATTCGGCCGGTAGAATAACGTGGAGTTTATCCTCTGACAAATTAGAAGATAGGGTAGAGGACGATAGCGTACTCAATAACGAAAGAGTACACGTGTCGTGCAGATACTCACGTTTTATAGAGGTGGTACACGAGGGCGTGGCTTCAGCAGTCCCAACTAAAAAAGGACAAACAACGGGAAAGGGGAAAAAAAGAGTAAGAGGCCCAGTAAGTCCCTGGTGGAAGTCTAAATGCGAAGAAGCAGTCCAAGATAGGAAATTAGCCTTAGATAAATTCAAACTTACGGGAGTAAGAGAAGACTTTATAGAATACAGAAAAATTGAATGGAAAACGAAAAAGATACTGAAAAAAGAAAAGCGCAACAATTTTGAAAAATTCTGTGAAGGACTCACTAGATTCACGAACCCTACATATATTTGGAAGAAGGTAAAATGTTTTAAAAATCGATGGACAGACATAAAAAGAGTAGATAGTGAAGCAAAAAATACGGCAATAAATAAAGCAATCGAGTCGTTATGTGCACCTTGGGTAAAATCTGAACAACCTAACCTAGTTACAGAGAACCAGGTAGAATTTTTGAACACCCCTTATTTGATGGAGGAACTAGAGGGAGCGATCGACTCAACGAAGGAAGGTTCAGCCCCAGGCTTAGATGGCATTGACTACGGGTTAATCAAACATTTCAAAAACAAAACAAAACAATTCTTACTTAAAACATATAATGAGTTAATAGTTTCACAAACCTTCCCAGAGGAATGGAGGGAATACCTAATATTTTTTATTCCGAAATCAGCTGAGAATAAATTTCGACCGATATCCTTGGCTCCATGCCTGTTAAAAGTACTGGAGAAAATGATCAAAATGCGACTAAATTGGTGGCTAGAAAAGAACAATATGTTTGCGAAAACGCAATTTGGATTCAGACAGAATAAATCTTGTATCGACAACCTAGCGATTTTACGCACAGAGATACATCATGAAGTTGTGCAAAATAGGCAGCTCATTAGTGTTTTTTTGGACGTCAAAGGCGCATATGACAACGTATTAGCGGACATACTTATTATTCGATTAAGAAATCTAAGACTACCGGAAAACCTATTATTCTTTATTTATAACCTAACGTCCGAAAGGAGATTGAATTTCCGAAATTACAACGAGCTAGTCACGCAAATGACATACAAAGGTCTCCCGCAGGGTAGCGCACTCAGCCCTATTTTGTACAATATATTGTATCATGAAAAACTTTAAAAAAGTAAAAAAAAGAACGCCAAGTATTAAAAGACGCGACGCTGTCTCTGTCGCTCCGCTGCGCATGAGCGAAGAGAGGGACTATAGCTATATATATTATGCGTTGTCTCACTCGCTCCGTGGCCGGTGAAGAGAGGGGGTAGTCGCGTTCAGCGTAGAGCGTGACAGAAGAGCCGAGAAATGTATACCAGTCTCGCAAAGGACGGAAGTCCATATAAACACAACTTAACTTACGCCTTTCTGTCTCCAAGAAATAAAAGTTCCCAAAGCGTTCGATTTGAATGCACTAAATTATCAGATCTCAAGATTGGCTGAACGGATTTACATGCAACAAAGACCAATGGAAAGAGAAAAATCAGAAAAAATTCGTTACCCAAATTCAAATTTTTTACTCAAACGGTTTGTTCGCGAGAGCCATTTAAAAACGCTATGACGTCATAAAATCGGCATATTCGTGTATATAAGAGTGCGACAGGGCTCGCGCTGGCATTTTTCTTTTAATACTTGGCGTCGAGCCGCTACCGCGTCTCTTGATACACTGCCGAGCTAGAGAGAGTAGTAAAAAATCAATGCAAGGTATTACAATTTGCTGACGATATAGCCGTTTATACCAAGGGCAGTAAGGTAGAAGTTGGACTAGGAAACATTGAAAAAACAATAGAAGACATTAGCAGGTTTTTGGCAGAAAATGGATTAGAGTTAGAACCTGTCAAATGCAAGATGATGATCTTCAGTAAGCGGGCCTCGCCAGCTTACAATCGTATGCACATAAAGATCAACGGCAATACAATCAAAACGTATCCAGAAACAAAGTTCTTGGGTGTAACGTTTATGGCCAACTTGAAGTGGAGTGCGCACATAAATAAAGTCGCACAGTCATGTCAAAATGCGTTAAAAATAATAAAATGTTTGAGTCACACATGGTGGGGAGCTGATCCCAGTACTTTAATGAAAATATATAGAGCGCTAATTGGATCCAGAATAGAATATGCAGGAATTATCATTGACACTGAAGAAAAAAGCCTACTTTTAAAGCTAGACAGAATACAATTCCAAGCAGTTCGATCAGCCTTAAGTTATAGGAGATCGACTCCAACAAATGTTCTACTGGCCGAATCTTGAGAGCCGACGTTGGGAATGCGGAAAAGATACTTATGCAAAAAATATTTATTAAAAGTTATGTCTTGTGCCGATCACCCACTAATTAGGGTACTCCAAGAAATAAATGAACGACTTGAGCACCCTCTCACGGTCACCAATCTGAAAAAACCTTTGCTTATAGAATGCTATCAGGAGATTGAACCCATTATGCACAATATAGCTTCCTCTGATATTCCGAGTTACGGTAATATAGAATTTGAAACCAACACGTACCGCCCACTTATATCCATAGAAGAGGGGAAGCGCATTGAGGATGCGGTTTCTCCTCAGAGAGAATTTTTGTCTATCTTCGGAGATCACATGGACAATGTAGAATTCCTATTTACCGATGGGTCGAAAATGGGAGAACGAGAGTTCGTAGGATATGCTATTTTAAAAACTAGAGATGGTTCAATTGTACAACGTAGGATACCCTCAAGCGCTTCAATCTTCACTGCCGAAGCAATGGCGATATTGGACTCATTGATGTTAATTAAAGAAACGGGAATTCAGTTCGCGTATATTTTTTCAGATTCACTGAGTGTATTGCTGGCATGCAAGGCCACACACATTAAACCAAAGAGCTCATACCTGATATGGCAAATTAAAGAAACAGCCAGAGAACTAGCGCAAACTGGAATCATCGTAAAATTATTTTGGATACCGGCACATGTGGGTGTTAAATACAATGAAAAAGTTGACGTGGCAGCGAAGGATGCAATTAGAATAGGAAGGGATGCACAGCATCTGATACCGTACTCCGATTGGACGCACAAACTCAAAACAGAGCTTAAAAAAGACCAAAAAGATTGGTACGAAGAAACCAGATTAATTAAAGGTTCCAAATTTTTTGATTTATACTTTGAATTCGACCAAACTCCATGGTATGAGAAAATAAAATTAAAAAGAAAAACAGTGGTCTCAATTAATAGAATTAGAACGGACCATAACTCGCTAAATTATAGTTTACATAGGTTTAAGATCGTTAACTCAGACAAATGTAAATGTGGGAAACATCAAGACACCCCAGATCATATATTTTGGCAATGCGAGCTGTACTCCAAAGAAAGAAAAAGTTTAGTTAATAGCCTCATTAAATCAAAAGCATTCCCACCGTACAGACTGACGTCATTAATAGCAGGGGGATCAAATAAAGTTATTTTTTTGTTATCCACATTTATTAATAGAATAGATCTAAAAATTTAAATTTTGGTTCAAATTTAATTTTTGTTTGTTACTGAAATTATATTCAAAGAAAAAAAAAAAAAAGTATATGTATATATATGAATATCAGTCGATGAAGTAAAATCCATCGACGGGGCAGCATGAACGCAAGATGGCGCTCAAAGCCCTTAAAAACAATAAAAAAAAAAAAAAAAAAAAAAAAATGGGGGAACGTAAAGCTATATGGAAACGTGACTTTCAAGGATATTTTGAATCTGTACTACGAAACATGAAACGGAATCCGCTATTGTGTATCCTATTCTGGTCGACAACGAATAAAATAAAGTAAATGTAGCAGGGATAATAAAAGAAAATAAATCATGTACGTACTGGAAATCAAGGTCGTTTACGATAAAAAATTATTGGATGTATCGAAATTACATTTCTTTATAGTTAATTTGGCCAGCAAACAAGCATTTAATTTACAAAAATTTTTTTATAATTATGAAAAAAATATAAGGAAAAATTTCTCCACGATGAAACTAGTCTCAAAAATAGTTATTGTGGTCAAAGTTTTTGAGAGAATTTTTTGAAAAAAATTAAAAATGTCCGACCTGCAGAAATCAACGTTTTTTTGCTTTAAACTGAAGGAAAGTATAAAAGATGGGCATCAGCTATTTTGTCACATTTATCTTCGAGAAGTGCTATAAAAATTCAAGATTAAAAAAAAAAGAAACTCAATTTGGTTTATTTTTCACAACTTTACAAGCGTTTGAACATAAAATCATCAAATTTCGACAAAAAATCATGACTCGTGAATGGATGGACAAAAAAATTTGAAAAAATTCAAGAGAGTTTCTTTCAATATATGCAACAATAGAAAAAAGATTGAGCCAAATAAAAAAATGGAAGGTTTAAAAGTGGCTGACTTGGCGTGGAATACCCCATATATAATAGTATCGTAATTCTAAACGTATCGTTATGTACTAAAATGTTACGAAAACTATTTTTTAAAGTTTTCGAAAACATTGGAAACGCTTTGCTTGCTGTAAAGAGGCTAGTAGTGACTCGTCTTTGCCATTTCAGTATACACAAATGTACTAGTCTTGAGTCGCTATCACGGCTCTAGATGGATGTTGTCAAAAGTTCGGTTTCAATCCCGAAGATTATGGCATGTCAGTATTGTGTCATCTTGATGTGCTCATTTCAAACAACAACATATGCAAAAAAAATATTCGATTGGAAAACTGCCTTCATATTTTTGTCCACTAAACTGTTTTTTCGTAAAAGCGACTCATTTAAAAAAATTATCGACCAAATTTTCTATAGGAGTATAGAAAAAGTAGAGAGCTACCGCGGTTCCTTGCCTACATTGAACTTACCTTTCTCTCTTCGATTCGACATTGCTGACGCTTCTCGTAATCATGTCTTATACGAGCCATTAACCTGAGCATGTATTTCCTATCGGTCAATCTAACGATGTTGCTTCCCATGAGCATCTCCAGCCGCGATCTTACCGGTGGATTGCTGAAACTACGAGATGATACTTATTAATTCAAAAATTCAGATTCAATCAACTCTATCACGATAAGTTAGCTCAAATACACAGATTAGAATTAAAAAAAAATCGAAATACTTATATTAAACGGATAATGAATCGAATCATAGTTCTAATTAGAAACGGAAAAATCAATTACTCTGTACTAAATATAAACAATGCATACATCTGTATTTAACGTAACGAAATTAATGTTTGATACAAATAAAACATTTGACATTCATTTATCACAGTTTTGGTTTGGGTCAAATCGGCTTAATGGTAGTAACGAGATTTTGTTGGTTACTAATAGCGGGAGTGGTTTTTTCTGGGTCAAAATGAACCGATGGCAGTGACCACGGTTTTCTCGGTTACTAGTGGTGGAAATGGTTTATTCTGGGGTGAAGTGACCCAATCGCAGTGACCGCAGTTTTTCGGTTTTCTCCCTCTCTCTGGAGTTTCTTTAGTTTCTTTTTTTCCTTCTTTGGCGTTGGAGGCAAGGTCTCTGCTGCCTGGCCTCGTGTATGAAACAGATCCATCAAATGGGTGTGGTTTTTTCTTCCGGAGCGTTATTTATCCCCTCTTTGTTCGCACCAATAGGTAACGTGGAGAGCGTTCTTTTATGTTGGTATAGCACTGGTTGGGTTGGAATGGGTGAGTTGTTCTCCTTATGTGAGAACTAATCGACTAGTAACGACGCCTAGTAACGACGCGATGAAAACAATTCGATTGAAAACATTACTAATTTCCGTGTCTGGGGAAAATGTTATTTTTTGTACCCGCTCTCAGCCACACCCGGAGTCAACGACGTACGTAGCAGATATCTGACTACATTTTTATTTTTTTCCCACTTAACGATTGCGCTCACCCATCGAGTGCGCTCCAAACTCGTCCAACGATTCCGCACACACATCGAAGGTGCTCCAAACCCACCCAACGATTCCACACACACATCGGAAGTGCTCCAAACCCACCCAACGATTCCACACACGTATCGAAGGTGCTCCCAACCCACCCGACGATTCCGCACACACATCAAAGGCGCTCGAAACCCACCCGACGACTTCTAAGGCTTACGTAATTCGTATAATAAACATCAAAAAAAATGGAGTCAGATCGTAGCAGAATTTTTTTAGTCGAACTTTTAGTCAAATTGTTTTAGTCGAATTGCTTTTAGTCGAATTGTTTTTAGTCCAATTATTTTTAGTCCAATTGTTTTAGTGTAATTCTTTTTAGTCAAATTGTTTTTTAGACGAATTGTTTTAGTCAAATTTTCCGCAAATCTGAATTAGCATTTTCGATAAGGAGTTACGGGCCGGACAAGTATTCTTAACACGTATTTTAACATATCAAAATTTAATAATTTCATTAAGTATTTATAGTTCGTCGATGTTGATATCTTTTGAATCACCAATAAATACTTGTCCTCATATTGATATCATAAATTTTATTGCTGCACTTAACTTGAATGATAACCTGTTCATTTATTTTTCAGAAAATAAATTCATTCGACACACCAATGATACGTGGTTTCGTTCTCGTCTTGATAATGCTAATTTTTTAATGGTTGAATTCCTGCTTTTTACGTTGAAAAAAATTCAGAGTAACATTTATTATGAAATCAGATTTTTGGACGGATATTTTATGATCTATATAAGATGGTTCTCCTCCGGGATATAAATAAAAAATGGGTTAGCGGTTTTTTGAATTCTTCCAAGTTAGGTTTTCGATTTTACAAACGATTTTTGTGATATTCTCGGGAAACGAGGGACCATCAATGTACTTGTCCAGAATTTTTTCCCTGGGATAACGTATGTCCAGTGTCAAATGATCAAATTTTTCATTTTTTCAATTATAAAAAAAAAAAAAAATTCCATACATAGGCAGTACCTGAAATTTTCTCTACCCAACCCTTGAGCTTGAATTGAAACAGTACGGAAAGGCAGCCCTTTGTTTTACAGGTGACCCAATTCGGATAAAGATCGCCATACGGCGATCAAAGGTTGACACCTCATTCTACATGCACTGCGTGCCAACACCGCACGCCATGCTCAATCACGCACTATATAGACCACACGGTAGGGAAACCTTCTTCACACACGCTCTCTGGTGACAGGAGCGTAATAGCCGTCGCATTACAACAACTTGTTTAGAATCACACTTAAACCACCCTGCCGTAAAAAGAATTTGTAAAACAAGAATTCTCTTTCAATATATAAAAACCATATAGTATTAATAATTCAAATATAAAGAAGAATATGTATGGAATAACGAAGCTTGAAACAAATGGATTTTTCAACCAAACTATAACGATTCTATATGCATTATTAAGTGATAGCAAATTTTTTGAAACACCCAATATGTGATTCTATCATTATACTGTGGTTTTATAATACTACCGAGTACGGTACTCCACAATTAATTTACAGTATCTAATTATTATCAAAAGTGATAGGGAAGAAGTTTTTCGATGCGTACAGATGATAATAAATGGTGTTTATGTAACGTTTGTCATCGTTTATCTTTTTACGTTTCATAGTTGAGTCTATTATTTGAAGTTATTTAAGGCTGTTTGTATTCAGTACTAGAGTGTTTTTAATATAATACTCGAACAAGTCGCACAAGAATTGAGCACTAGAGTTCACTAGAGCATTGGAGCTCGACTGAGCTGAACCAAGGAAGTTTATCGTGAATCTCGTGAAGTTAGAGAGTTCGTGACTATCGCGATCAAGGAGCCATGTTTCCCTACTGGCCTTATTATATATTCTACTAAATAATATAAACTGCTCTGCTCAAGCGAATCTCAGATCATGTCGAGAGGAAGTTAATTAATTACGGATCCGATAATAAATATTCGTGAAATAGTCACAGTGCGAATACAAGAAAATTTGCCTGTATCACAGTACCTGTAAACTTTTAATAAAGATATTTTCTGCCAGAATGTGCACTACCGTAGAAAAGTTTCCAGACAAAAGTTTGAAAAAGTTATCTTGCTCTTTTCCGTGTCATTCTGCCGATAATGTAGATCAATGGATTTAATGAACGGCATTTTAAAGGAGAGAAATCCCGTTTCATTTTGCTTTTTGTGAAAAGTGTTTGCGATTTTTATTACGATTAGGACGTCATTTTGAAATTGTTTTCGTTTCCCTTTTACAGAGCGACTGCATTTTTAGTAGAAATTTGTTTTTCGAATTTTTTCGACCGTATTTTGAAAAGGCGGAGCTCACGCTTTGATTTCGTTTTTTGAAGTGAAACTTCTATAGGCACGGTTTTTTTCAAGTATCTCACGAAATGTTACATCTAGACAAAAATTGTAACTAATAAAAAAAAACTCCTCACTGAGGTTTGATCGAAGTACCTCACACTCTCCAGTCTCGTACGCTACCACCTAGATCACCTAAGTTATCCAGTTCCTTTTGGGCAGCCATAGGAGAAGGACGTGCGTTGCGACCTGCCTGCTTTTTGGTGTCATAACCTGAAAATCTAGCCCGCGTTTAACTTTATTTGTCACCAATTATTCTGGACTAGCTGTGCCTGCGGGCTTCGCCCGCCACATATCTAGCAGGAAAAATAATCAAACGAAAGATTTTAATTTTTTTATTATTTTTCATCATTTCCATTAAAAATGCTGCAACTTTTTTTCTATACCGAATTAAGCATTCAGCCACCGCTCGTTTTGGTCGTTTTACGATTTCCTTCAAATTGAACGAAATTGGAAATTGAACAAAATCGTTAAACTTTTTTTTCTGCATATCTGTTGAAATTAAGATAAACAAATTTTACAAAACCACAAACTCAGTTCGAATCATGATCCTTAATCTCGTAAAAGAATCATTGTAATCGGTTCAGTTGTTTCCGATTGAAAAGCGGCCAAACATTTTTTAGCGAACAGATTTATATATATAGAGATAGTCTATCGGAAAATAAGAGACACGTATTTTTTGTTATCGGCTTAAAGTTATTTTTAAGGTCTGAAATCGACCCCCGAAGTTAGGCATGTTTTGCATCTGGTAGGGTGTTTCATATAGAAGCACTAAACCGATCGAAACCAAACCAATTGCAAAATGTTTGGCATGTCAAATAACCTAGATGACATGTCCAACTTCATATGCACCCCTATTACATGGGGATGATTCACCCCCGAATCTTCAGAATTTTTTTGTATAAAAAAAACTTACGATCCAATTTCGATAAAACGAACGCCATTTTACAGAACAAAAAAAAATAAAATTGACGTGTTTTTGGGTTTTCCTCAGATAAAAAAAATTAAGGGCGAACACACCCCTAAAATGTGAAATTTTATTTTGAGCACTGTCCTCTTCCGATTTCAATATGTTTTTACAGAATGCAGCTTATTGAAAAATATAAACACTTTATTTTTTAATGGCTCAAAATTATTTTTAAGACGCGAAATCAACCCTCAAAGTTCATCATGTTTTGTATCTGGTCGAGTGTTTCATATAAAAGCACTCAACCGATCGTAACGAAACCAATTGTAAAATGTTTTTCACGTCAAATAACCTGTACAGTCGACACTTCTCTATAAGCCTGTTTCGGGGCTGTAGGGGAAATTTTTTCGGTTATTCCGGTCCCCCCACTATAGCACCATCGAATTCTTGGCCGGACTACTAGCTATAAGCCTGAAGCAATTGTTGTGTTTTCAGCGTCTCTACTATAGCATATAAGCTCAATGTTGATTCGTTTGTTTACGCAAAAAATTGTAAATTTTATAAACAATTTTTTATTGTGGCTATTTGTGAAAAAAAAACAAAGCAAAGAAAGAATCTATATTTTGCTCATGGCACGTGTAACGGAGGGTTAAGTGCGATATTTGTTCAAGGCTTATAGGAAGTAGTCAATCGTCAATCTCGAAGACGCTTCAGGGTGGGGGTAGCTATCCTGCTGCAAGCGGGGAAGAGGCTTATAGCGAACAGGCTTATAGAGAAGTCTCGACTGTATAACAATTTCAACTTCTTAAGCTACCTTACTGCAGGGGGAAAACCAGCCCCTGATATTCATATTTTTCTAATATAAAAAAAAATTGTCGTTCGATTTCAATGGAACAAACAACATTTTGAAAAGCAAAAAATTAAAGGTGATGTGTCTTTGGATTTTCCCTACATTAAAATTTCTGGGGGTGAAACACCCCTTTAATCTGAAATTTCATATTGCGGGCCGAATTGCATATTGGTCTCATCATCATCGCGTATCGACTTATATGCTGAATAATATTTATTCCGCATGTTCATCGGCTGTTTGTATTATATGAAAAATTGATTTTTATGAAAAATATGATTTTTTATTTCCGATTTCCGTAGAAGTGTTTTTCCCAAACGTTGGCGAGAAAAGTGTGCTTTTGATAGATTCATGGAGTGGACATTGTCCCGGTGTTGTCACGGAAGTTACACCACGTAACAAAGAAATTGTTACAATGATCATACAAAAGGGAACGACAGGGAATATCCAGTCACTCGATGTCTTCGGATTTAGAATTTAGAAAAATTATGTCAGACATTTTTCAGACAGTGTCATGTTACTTGATTATGATTTAAGTCTACATTTACGAAATAATATAATCAAGCTGCAATCTTTAGTACATAATCAATTATCATCTTCGAGGTACGAAAATTTATTTCGATATGCCTGGTTCAAAAGTGGGTACATAGAAGAACGACCTGAGCATATCAAAAATCCCGTTGAATTTGTTTTTGGTATGTCATCTCAAACACAATGCGGAATTGAAGGTTGCAAAAATGTGGCTGCAGTAAGATGTTCATGGTGTAAAAAGTCACTTTGTTTCAAACATTTCTTCAAAGAATATCATTATTGTTCAAACTATAATCAATAAGTTCATGAGTGATAATTGAAACGAAAATATTAATTGGAATCTATTTTTACTACATGAAAGATTTTAGTGCCTATATATGTATGTTTGTGGTGAGCCCATGTGTACACGAAAATAAAAAATCATGAAGCTCACGACCATGGAAGATGTAGGAGTACTCAATTTTTCATATAATAAAAACAGCCGATGAAGATGCGGAATAAATATTATTTAGCATATATGTAAGTCGATACGCGATGATGATGAGACCAATATGCAATTCGGCGCGCAATATAAAATTTGAGATTAAAGGGGTGTTTCACCCCCAGAAATTTTAATGTAGGGAAAATCCAAAAACGCATCACCTTTAATTTTTTGCTTTTCAAAATGTTGTTTGTTCCATTGAAATCGAAAGACAATTTTTTTTTATTTTAGAAAAATATGAATATCAGAGGCTGGTTTTCCCCCTGCAGTAAGGTAGCATAAGAAGTTGAAATTGTTATACAGGTTATTTGAAGTGAAAAACATTTTACAATTGGTTTCGTAACGATCGGTTGAGTGCTTCTATATGAAATACTCTACCAGATGCAAAACATGCCCAACTTCGGGGGTCGATTTCACCCCTCAAAAATAACTTGAAGCCGATAAAAAAAATACGTGTCTCTTATTTTTCGATGGACTATAACGTATAAAAAAATTATCAAAATCGGAGGGGAACACTAAAGTACCTTTCCTTGTCAGTGAAGCGGTTTCCTTCGACCGCTTTTGCGGATTCAATGACATCAGTTATGATGTTCGTCAAAAAAGAACAAAAAACGTCTCTAGAAGTGGCGTCAATAATCTGCCTCGATTTACTGGAATGAGAAACGAAACGAAAGTGACGTTTTTTTTTACCACGCATCTGGGGTCAAATAGACTCCTAGAGGACTGCTCCTTCAGTCAAATTGATTACAAATCTGGAGCTACAACATACAATGTTGTGCAAACATGCTGCAACAGTCTCGGGTCCTTTCTGCTCTTGGCTTTTCGAGAATTTTCATTCGATTCAACCCTATTCTGTTGGTGAAAAAACAGTATTCAGTGTAAAAGTAATAACGAGTGTGCACGATTTGCAAGAATAGTTGTGTTGATTTCATAATCTGCGAATATTTTAGTGGTCTATATAGTGTTTTATCCCGATCAAATATATATTACAGTTTAAAAAAGAGGTGTCAAGTATTTAATATTGTAAATATGAGCGATGGGCAGAAAAAATTGAGTGGAGTGGGTCCTTTCTGCTCTTGGCTTTTCGAGAATTTTCATTCGATTCAACCCTATTCTGTTGGTGAAAAAACAGTATTCAGTGTAAAAGTAATAACGAGTGTGCACGATTTGCAAGAATAGTTGTGTTGATTTCATAATCTGCGAATATTTTAGTGGTCTATATAGTGTTTTATCCCGATCAAATATATATTACAGTTTAAAAAAGAGGTGTCAAGTATTTAATATTGTAAATATGAGCGATGGGCAGAAAAAATTGAGTGGAGTGGAGTACAGGAAGCGAGCCGAAGAAAATGATACGTTTGGAGTTAGCGATGATCCAGCTCAATGGCTTATAAACGATAAGACCAGGGACTGGATAGCGATGAACTGAAGTGCAGCAAAATATGAATGTCGTTTTTTCCCAAAGCCAGCACGTGTACGAAAACCGCACGCGTCATTTACCGAAATCATTGTTTAAACGGCAACTTTTGAATGGAGAAAAAGCTAATCGAAGCTGGTTAATTTATTCTCAAAGCACTGGTCGAGTTTATTGTGGGCCGTGTCTTGCGTTTGGTGGTGGGACCCAATTTGGCAGCATAGGGTTCAATGATTTGCAAAACGCTAGTAGTCGGGTCGCACAACAAATGCACATAAATCGTGCATTTTGAAGATGAAGCAGAGAGGAAATTTTCTCGGCCGTATCGATCAGCGGCTAACAGCACAGCTTAATGAGGAAACAACGTAATGGAGGAATATTTTAAAACGTGTAGCGGCAACTATAAAAGCTTTAGCATCTAGAGGACTACCATTCAGAGGTCACGACGAAAAGTTCGGCTCGGCAAATAATGGAAATTATTTGATGTCTCTGGAACTACTGGCTGAATTTGATCTATTTCTGGCTGATCATATTTCGAGGTATGGCAATTCGGGTAGTGGACGTACAAGTTATATGTCGTCGACGATTTGCGATGAATTTATCAAACTAATGGCCGATCCAGTGCTTCGTACTATCGTAAGTGAGATCAAGTCAGCGAAATACTTCTCCATGATCATAGACTCTTCACGAGACATATCGCATGTTGATCAGTTAACGTTCGTAATCCGTTACATTCAAGAGGATGGTTCGCCGATCGAGCGCTTCCTCCAACTTATCCCCAATACAGGTCATAAAGCGCAAGAGATGACAGATGCTATCACTTCAGCCCTGAAAAAATTTGATATCGAAATCTCGAACCGCGTGGTCAGTCATATGAGAACGCATCCAATATGTCCGGCGTTTACAATGGACTGCAGGCACAAATAAAAAAACTGTCCCCGGAAGCAGCGTATGTTCCTTGTGTAGCTCATTCGTTAAATCTTGTTGGGCAATCGGCAGCAGAAAGTTGCAAAGAAGCTTGTTGGTTTTTCGGACTTCTGCAAGAAACGTACAATTTTTTTTACTGCATCAACACATCGCTGGGAGGGATGTGTTGATGCCCGCGCTTTATTAGCTGCATCTGAAGGCATTTTCAGCTGCTGCCGAGCTACCCTTGCCTCTTGAGTGTTTTCCAGGGATCGCCGGTTAGCGTTCTCGACTCGAATACATGTATTTCGGCGAATAATGGTTCGATTTGCATTCAATTGGTCGAAAAATACTGATAAAATATTATACTTTCAGAAAATGGAATAAAAAAAAATTGGTTTTTCAAAAATTCTAACTATACCTTCCCCTTAATTGGTCTCATGTGCGAAACTCGGAATAACTTCGATGAATATGAGAAAAAAGCGCTGAATCTGTCTGAAGTAGGAGAATATGAAAAAGTACTGAAGCGCAAAAGAAAAAGAAAACTCCATTCCGACGAGTCAGCCGAACAAACGGAAATGATAGATAAACGAAAATCATAGATAAACTTCTTTGCGAGCTTCGAAAACGTCGACAAGCATATCAGCAATTTCACGACAAATTTTCATTTCTTACAAATCTGACTAATCTAAGCCCAGCTGAAGTAAAAGAGAGAGCAGCAGCTTCAAAAAATATTTACTCTTCTGATCTCGAAGAGGATTTCGTAGAAGAATGCCTACATTTTCGCTGCCAGTGTTTTTCGAGTGGAAGCCAAATTCACACACCAATGACATTATTGAAATGGCTTCATGGTGAATATCTCTACAGTATTTATCCTAACGTTGATATAGCTCTACGCATGTGTGTTGGTATCCCTATTACGAACTGTTCCAGTGAACGGAGTTTCTCGTGTTTGCGGCGAGTGGAAAATTATTTGCGCTCTACAATGAACGAGGGCAGGCTGAATGCTCTGGCTATCCTGTGCATCGAATCGGAGTTGCTGCGGTCTTTGGATTGTGATGATTTGATTAACAAATTCGCTGCTCAGAAGGTTGGGCAAAGGACAATTTGTGAATAACACTCATTTTATTACTCATAAATAAAAATTGTATGAATCAGTATCTAAAGACACTTGTTGAGATAATATTATCATTTACAGAGACTATCGTCATTTTTTAATTTTTATTCTTACAAATTATTATTCAATTTTTCGTGCTTTACAGAGAGTGGGGGGGGGGGCGCCAATTTTCCATAGGTCTAGGGTGGCCAGCGTATCAAATCCGCCCCTGCTAATCGCTGCTGATATCGTCACCACCACTGTCTACCCTTACGGTTTCTACAAAATGTTTAAAATTGAAATGCGGCTTTCTACAATTCAATTACGTTATTTGTAGAAGTTCATTGTTAATATAATTTAGATGTGTCATAAATTACTACAGGTCTGTTGGAGAGGCAGTGGCACAGTGTTAACGGGTCCCAGAGAGCCCGGGTTCGATTCCTACCGACACCAATGATTTTTCCAAGTGTCCCACGCTGTACTCTTTGTGGTTTGGGACCCACGTGAATAAGTAGGTCCACAGTGGATAATGTATATTGAAAAAACAAACAGTGGAAACATAAATAAGAGAGGAAATAATAGAAACGTGTAAAAACCCGAGGACGGTGTGCGTGTAAACTCCACTACTACCACTACTGCTACTGCTACTGCTACTGCTACTGCTACTGCAGTACATAATCAATTATCATCTCCGAGGTACGAAAATTTATTTCGATATGCCTGGTTCAAAAGTGGTTACATAGAAGATCGACCTGAGCGTTTCGAAAATCCGGTTGAATTCGCTTTTGGTATGTCATCTCAAACACAATGCGAAATTGAAGGCTGCACAAACAAATGTGGCTGTAGTAAGATGTTCATGGTGTCAAGAGTCATTTTGTTTTAAACATTTCTTCGAAGAACATCATTAGTGTTCAAACTATAATCAATAAGTTCATGAGTGACAATTGAAACGAAAATATGAATTGAAATCTATTTTTACTACATAGAAGATTTTAGTGCCTATATGTATATTGTATATATGGGGCATTCCACGCCAAACCACTCAGCCCGTGACCCTCACCACTTTCGATTTTTTTGAAAATTTTTTATCTGTTAGTATTTACTGAAAGAAGTTCTACGGAATTTTTTTGGATTTTTATCTCAACCTGTAATAAGATGGTGATTTTTTCAAAAAGTCACACAAATTTTTTTTAAATGCCCATAACTCAGACGGAAACATGGGTATCAAAAAATAATAGTGGGTCATTTTTTTCGTCTTGAATCGTAGTTTCATAAAAAGAAATCGGAAAAAAAATAAAAACTGATTTTCATATGTTTTTTCCACTTTTTATTCAAAAATATTTTTTTTTCAAAACTTGGACCCTATTGATTTTTCTGAAAAAATTCACCGAGTTTCTAAATATATTTATAATGGATGTTCCTCTCTCTTAAATTTTCGGTTGTTGAAAAAGAATAAACAATTGTGTTTCTCTGCAAATAGAGCCAAGAAACTCTCTTTATTCAGTGTCGAACCAATTAGAGTACAATTAATTAATTAATATAATATAATATAATATATAACCTTACCTGCAAATAGAGAAACGACAATTAAAGTTTATAATTTTCTCTATTCACAACAATATCTTTCTTATCCGGCTTCTCACGCGTGACTGTTTATTCCCGAATCTCCTTCGGTACTCTCTCTCTATCGGAGATTAGAATCACGAGAATGAAGTGACGTAGAGGGGCGCGGCCTATTTAAATCTAACGAGAGTATACTTTCGTTAGGTCTCCGCCCACTTGACCTGACCGTACTAGGATTGACACCGGACCGTTTCATGCAAAAAATCTTTCTTCACATACATTTAGATGGGACAACGCTCATTAGACCGGATTAAGCTCGTAGCGGTCCAGATCATGCAATGCAATGCCATACATTTCCGACAAAGAAGGTTTGTCGGCGACAAAACGCTCCGTATCGGGCATGCAAGTCTTCCGATTGCAGGCGCCGCAGCGTATTCGTACTCTACTTACATCTACACTTATTGATAATTGTTAAATATGGAATGCGCGAGAGTGTTGGGGAATTGAAAAAACATAAATTATTGCATTGATTATTAAACATTCGTGTTTTTCATAGTTATTTTGTTGGTTCAATTAGCAAATCTTCCTATATGATAGAGTTAAGTTTTATTACAACTTTATCCGTTGCAATTAGTCAATCAATCGGTACTTGATAGTCAACACAAACACAACCAAACTCTTCGCGATGTGCGCATGTTGAAATATATATTGAAATCTACATTCTTTTGTTCCTCATATGAAAAAATATTTGACTAATAGTTTTCTGACTTTCACATGTGTGACATTTCCAACGAATTCTGGTAATTTATTTTCACAATGGTGGAAGAAGAGAAATTGATTGAATTCGTTCGCAAATATGAGTATTTATATGATCTCAGCCATCCGAAATATAGTGACACAATAAAAAAAGAGCTTGCCTGGAAGAAGATTTCGGACGAGTTAAAACAACCAGGTAATTTTTCGTTCGCAAGTTCACTGATCGTTTGGATTAATAAATAGCATGTGATGATTGTAGTTAAGACTGTATATTTATGTATGGAAACATGGGGCAAAATGAATACATGTGGCAAAACAACCACCGTCCTTGTTTTACCCCATGAAGTCAAATTCCAGGGCAAAATGACCACGGTCAAATCAGAAATGTTATGAAATTCATTTTTAAAAATGTTCGAGTTCAAACCACATTTTCGTCCTAGAATAGCCTCAATTGATGAATTTTGAGGCATAATAGACACATGGGCCAAGTGAACGAACGTTAAATTTGAAATTGCATAAAATTTTTACTCTAAACTGGGTCCAAACTATGTTTTTACGTACGATTAGCTCGAATTGCTGAATTCTGGGGCAAAAAGGAATAAAATTTAAAACTTGAATGGACACACGGCAAAGCCGAAATTTTATCAATTTTATAAAAATAATTCTTATTATATAATTATAATTTATTAAATAATTATAAAATTTGTAAAATTTTGGCTTTGCCGTGTGCCCATTTAAGTTTGAAATTTGAAACTATTTCGCAGAATTCAATAACTGAAGCTAATTGTACGTAAGAACATATTTTGAACCCGGAGTAAAGATTTTATGTAATTTAAAATTTGATGCATGTTCACATCCAAGAAATGGGGCTTAGTGATCCCATTTTTTTTCTTATACTATCGAGTTGGCATTCCATTCGGAAACAGTTGCTTTAAATAGCTGTATTGCGAAAAATCCCAATTTTTCATTTTTTATACTTTGGAAAGACCGTGATCATTTTGCCCCCAAATTTTTTTTCCCCAAAATTCGAGAAACTAGGATTTGAAATCAATTTTGGGACTGAAATTAGTTAAAAGGCCATGTGTTTATCGATCGAATTCCCTAAAATCTTCAAGTTTTCATTTTGTCTCATGTTCCCTTATATATAACACAAAAAAGATAACAGCAAAAAAGTTCTTGATTGAATTTTCTATTTATTGCATTTTTCGCAATTTTGTTTCACATTATTGTTATTTATTTACGACGTTTGTTGTACTCAATGATTTGGCCGGTTGAAACCTCTTGGTTTTTTCCTTCGATGTTCGGTGTGATGTTATTTCACGACATTCGACCGTGCTTCCTCAATTAATCGTTTCGTTTAATTTATATTCGATTACATATCATTTGAAGGTCGCTTCTAGTCTCAGGCCCAACGACAGGTGAAACATAGATTATACGTCTTCGTAAAATATTAACATTCAAATCCTTTGTTCAGCGTATAACAAAAAAACTCAAACATTTCAATTCGAAATAATATAGCACAAAATCTGAAGGTCGCCTTTTCGCGGCAATATAAATCATTTATTTTCCTTTTCATACTTAGAATAGAATCGAATTTCAATCTTAAGAAACAAGAAGAAAAGTATTTTAAATTCTCCCGTTAACGCCAACTTACACGACCTTGTGCAGAAGTAAAAAATGATGCGAATTTGTCACGTATTTCAAAGGCGGAAGAGTTTGCGGTACCTCCTTGTCTCGGCAGGTTACATATAACAGTTGATGTTGTCGATTCAGCTAGAGGCACACATTCAACAGATTTTATAAAATTATGCAGAATGCATGTGCTTAAAACAATCTTCTCAGCATATTCTGGCTTCAAATGTAAACGCCTATTGTAAATACGGAATTTTTGGGCTAAAATACCGAAAGCATTTTCGACGATTCGCCGCGCTCGGGATAAGCGATAATTAAACTCCGCTTTCTTCGGATTAACTATTGATTGAGAGCTCGGATATGGTCTCATCAGATTTGTTTTTAAAGGGAAAGCTTCGTCGCCCACTATTACACATGGAGTTTCCGTATGTGTTCCTGGGAAACATTTATTGTCTGGAATGTTGAACCTGTTCTGCGAAATTGCCTTTCCCATTTTAGATTTAGCGAAAATTCCGCCGTCACTATTTTTTCCATAAGCTCCTATGTCTACCGCTATGAATCTATAATTCGCGTCAACCAGTGCTAGGAGTACAATAGAGAACGTTTTTTTATAGTTGAAATAGAGAGAACCGCTATTTGGAGGAGCTACAGTTACTACATGTTTGCCGTCTATAGCGCCCAAGCAGTTGGGGAAGTTCCATTTTGTCCAAAATTCTTCTATATTCTTTTCCCATTGTTCTGTTGTCGGCATTGGAATCGTTCCATGCAACATTTTTGTAATGATTGCATTGCAAACTTCCAGCACTGATCTTCTTATCGTAGATTCCCCCATGCGATAACTGAACGCTATGTTGGTGAATGAATCACCGGAAGCTAGGTACCTTTGGACGAAAATTATAGATGTAAGTAAGATGTATAGATGTGTTTTATCTATATGGATATAATATAGATGAAAAAGCAGACAGAATTTTTATGATAATGATGATGATGATGACAGCGAAAAAAATGATGACGACGATGACAACCGCGACGAAAATAATAATAATAATAATAATAATAACAATAATAATAACAACAGCAACAACAACAACAACAACAACAATAATAATAATAATAATAATAATAATAATAATAATAATAATAATAAAGTTATCTAAAAACCGTTCTCAGTTGGCTATATTTATAGAGTTTTTAGTGGGCAAATACCATTAAAAACTCGGGAAAATTACCTTCCGTTCAGCGATCAATGTACGACATACTGAAAATTATTTTGCTATTTCAGCTGCGGTTTGTAAACAAAAATGGCAGAGTTTGAGAGATTGTTTCCGAAGAGCTCTGAATAAACGAAAAACAAAAAGCGGGCAGTCAACAAAGAAAGTAAAAAAATGGAAATACGAAGACGAAATGTCATTTTTAACACCATTTTTTGCTGAAAGAAATTCTTTGACGTCGGTCAATATTTCAAGCGACGAAGAGCAATATGACTCTGCGGAAAATGGAGAAAGTGTCGAAGGTCAAGAGTCTGGTGATATCGTGACCGATGATGATCATGCCAGTACATCTAGAGCTACCGGAAGTAGCAGCTCTTCTAATTCTCAAACTTCCGATGCGAGGTCAGCGAATATTAAAAAAAAACACAAAGCCAAAAATGTCGAGGGACCGGCAACGGCGTCATCTGTGCTGATGAACTATTTGCTCGAAGAGAAGAAAGCAGCTAATCCAGAACGTGATGAAATGGATTGCTTCTTTTTGAACATTTCATCAACGGTTAAACAATTTTCGCCGTATAATCGAGCAATTGCAAAAAAAAAAATTTTCTCTCTCGTAAGTGAAATGGAAGTAGAACATTTAAGTGACCGTAACGCATCGGTACATATGGTACAACCTACGTTTCCACTTCCGGCACCTACCAACGACATTTGGACAATGCCACCGTTTACTTCAACTCAAACATCACTCCGTAAACCCGATCAGCATCAAGAGACGAACAAATATTACGACTTCTAACTTAGTTTTAAGGTCTAATAACTAAGTGTATCTTTTATATTGTTTCGTTGAATAAAATCTGTTTCCTTACCGTAAACACACAGCTAATTTCTCTCTTGGCGTTATACTTTCCCTGAACGTGGTATTCTCTTTAATTAAGGGGATCTTGATTTTCTCCAATAATTCATTGAATTGACAGGTCGTCATGCGAAAATATTGAAAAAACTTCTCTTCATTATCCACTAGCGTTTTAAATAATGTCCAAAATTCACCCTCAACTTTGCGTTTTCTAAGGGTTTTGTGGACCCAGAAACGCCTTACTGGTCGTTGAACACGTGGACCACGTTGAACTCGTTCCTCTTCATCCAGAATAATGGCAATTTCAGTCAATTCTCTAATCGAAAACTTGCTTAAAGCCATGATCTGGCGGCACTTCTCTGGTATACCAATATTGACAAATTTCTAAATGACATTTAAAAAATAAAAGAACATCTTTAATCACGACAGTCGTTCCCATCATATACAGCCGGAAGATAATCGTGAATTAGCAATCACGCTAAGGAGATAACCAGAACGGGGATAGACTGCGTAGGGCCACCGACACACGCGTTTGCTACGCGTATGATACGGTCCAATGCATGTTTCGAATATGTCTGTGACGAGGCGGTAGCGGCCCGATATCGGTCCTAGTACGGCCAGTTCA
>JBBLXU010003410.1:0-7500 GCA_037893425.1 Campoplex nolae
TTGTTCATATATAAGTTGATTAATTAGCTTAAATTAATTAGCTCATTAAGTAAATTAATTTACTTAATGATTTATTAACCTTTAGTTAGTTGGTTGTTGATCTGACAAATTATCCCCTTTTTAATGTTTTCTTTTTCCTCGTGCTGTTGTTTTTCTTTCGGATCGGCGTACGCGAGTACGTTCGACAGATGGGTAAGTAAGATTGTTATGAGAATAATTAATAATTGTTTGTGAAGTTCAAATGAATGATCGTTTTGGCTAATTAATTTAAATGTACGTAGGATTAACTTTAAGGACGACTGTATTGTTCTTCGACAGATTGCGCCAACGCCGGATGGAGGTATCGGGTAACGTCTCCGAGCCTTTGCTGATAAGGGCGGTCAGCAGAGCGTTTCTTAACTCCGTGAGAGAAAAATTATGACGACTCGGTGTATTCTTATATACTGGACTTTGCACCGGATGTAACCAAATAAACGGATTAATAAATGTCGGGAATGAACAATATGCAATATTGGGCCGTGAAAATGCTCCCTTTGGTTTCTTTTTTTCTTTTATCTGGGTAACGACGACTAACCAGCAACGAGGGGTAGACCCTAGGACGTAACAGAGGTAAACAGTTTTTGTCACTTTTTCTTTTTTCTTTTCTTTTTCCTTTAATTCATGTTATTTAATTAGGTAGTAGCTAATGAGTATAATTATTTGCGAGTGAAAGGGCAGAGTGCATCGTATGAGTAAGTGGTTCGGATTCCACAAAAAAAAGTAGGTCCCCCAACGCACGGGTGTGCAGTTTAAAGTATCCGGGTTCTCGCGGGGTGGATAGTCCATCGTAAATTCAAAGATGGCTAGCTACTCCGCAAAACTCGGGTTTTTCCACTGTACGCCCACATTCATCGTAACATGGGTTCTAAGTCACGATACGAATTCACCCGATTAAATGCATACGAATTGTTATAACTTTATGTTCGAATAAAATTATTATGACTGTTGCGCAAATTGACAGCAATACTTACCAATGTACCGATTTCGCCTGATTGACTCATTGATTTTTTTTCTTTTTTCGGATAGCTCGAGAAGAAGACATTGCATTATTCGGGTGACCTCGAGTCAACAAAACAGCGTACCGTCGATATGCTGCTCGACTGTCGGTAACAGAGCTCGCGTCGTTGCTTCGAATACACAACAGCAGCGCGTCGTTCGTACATCGGCAAAGATAAAGCACAGTGCGCTGGAAATACGCCTTTATCCCACTGCTACGGTCTGTCACTGATTCTTGGTTTCGTTGTCGTTATTCCGCACCTCAATCCGGTATGCACGACGTGTCATCTCGTTGCTGTTTCTTTGCTGTTACTCCAAATCCCAAATCACACGTTTTCACGCTACATAAATGTGCCAGCAAAGGAACAGCAACGGGACGACACGTCGTGCTGTTCTGTTGCTGTTCTCTTGCCGTTACAGCATATTTTGTATCTGATGTTTTTTTGCCAAAGAAGTGTGCCACCAAAGGAACAGCAACGGGACGACACGTCGTGCTGTTCTGTTGCTGTTCCTTTGCCGTTACAGCATATTTTATATCTCATGTTTTCTTGCCGAAGAAGTGTGCCAGCAAAGGAACAGCAACGAGACGACACGTCGTGCTGTTCTGTTGCCGTAGCTGTGCTATTACTCGTTCGTGCATGCTGTTGGCATCTTAACAACATTTATTTCCTCAACATTGCTGCGAAATTTACAAACGTGCCGTTAGTTTGCTGCTCAATTCGGAAGCAAACTATGCAATATTTGCGTCATGCTATTCTGAATCGTAACGTGGTGTTGCTGTTGTTATTCTGTTCCTCATTTTTTCACAGCACGTTTGTCTATCTGGGATATTTTCTCGAAAATGTCAAGGGCGGAAAGGAAAAATATCAACTTATTTCAGCTATCTCTCTCACACTCGCGTCAATACGGCCCTTTGAAATATCAGCTGAAATTTTTCGCTCGCTCGTCTGCACGTTTAAAGTAAAGCCCGCTGCACACGACGCTTGTTTTCGTGCGTGAAATAGTTTTGCATATCTATACATATCACGCACAAAATCCAGCACGAGAACAAGCGTCGTGTGCAGCGGGCCCAAGTCAGACAAGCTATTTCGTAGCTTCAATGTAATTGGCCCAAAAATTTTCTCACCGCTCATTGCTTGGAACAAGATTTCTCTCACTGAGGATTGGTGATCATGGAGGACACGGAGCCTTTGTCTGTAGCGGTCAGTATGCGTATACAGATACGTCAAAATCCTGAATGTGTTAGTAACTTTTGCATAATCTTAAGCCCGTGCAAAGTTTTTTCCCAGCAATTACGGGACGAATCAAGCTGATTTTGGGCTCATTCGAATAAGAATTTCTTTATTAATCTCCAGTTCAATTTTCAAGGCCTCAAACGACTCATAAGCTTCGAAAATGAACAAAATGACTTTCCGATTTTACCCCCACCACCGCGAAAAGTTTTATTCAGAGAAAGTATAGTCTCGGCGAGAGCCTCGGGCCAGCAGACGACAGGGCTGTCAATGTACTTGTCCCGAGACTCTACCGAGTCTCTTGATTATTGTACGAGCGAGCGGCGGTTATCCGCGAGAATGTCGGGTCGAGAAGAGCTAAGGCGATTCAGAGAGGGGATGCTCAAAACGTCATCGAGTTTGAGAGCCGAGAAAAATTCAAATTTCTAGTTTTCAAGATCATCACGCGAGGGTCGCTAACTCCATGCCCTCACCCTCAGCTGTCTAACCTCAGGATGCGTCCATCAGCATCCAGAGATCGCCAAATTCTCGTTTGAAGCCGAAGGCACAATTTCATCGTGTCGAATCGTCGAAAATACCGCTCAACGAAACATCGAAATTACCGCTCAGCGTAGCGTCAAACGTATCGGCTCAGCATATCGTCTTAATTCAAAATAAAACGTTGAGGTCAGGTCGGCGAGAGAAGGTTCTCGAAAATTCTAGAACAAACGGTTGCGATTCTCGCGAGTAGGCTAAGGGTGGGGGGGTTAGGACCCTAGTCCGCGTACTTGCTCTTGGTACAATTATCGAGGACTCGTGTTTTGGGCAGCAATGACGGAAGACGTTTTTTCTCGAGCCGTTGCCGTTCCTGATCAAGAATTCGACACCGCCAAAATATCGATGGAGAGATATCGTGGTCTTTTTCCAGATCTCGTTCTACGGAAACTGTAGTGGTGAGCCGTCGTTTCGCTCTTATTTTCGTTTTGTTGGATTTCGTATCGAATGTTGGATTTCGTATCGAATTACTCGCGAGTAGCTTTTTGAAGAATTTTGTGATTAACGAGCGACATTGTTTCGGGGTACGCACGCGTTTGGAAAATTCTGGTTACGCCTTGTCTCGCGATTTTTATCTTTCACGATTTGTCGTTATCGTTTTGCGAATTTGAATTGCCGAGAGGAATTCTGTTATAATTTTGTCTAATCTCGAGATCCATAATTTAAGTTTTTTTGTTGTATAATTGTCGGTATCCATCGGGTCACCTACCTTTAAAGTACGTTAACGGCGAAATCCTCAACGTTACGAAATTGTGTATCGTGGGCGATCGAGCCGACGAATATTTTGTAAAAATGATTTGTTGACGGTTAACAGACATTTATTACTAATATTATTTTGTTATCGAAATTTTGAATGAATTGTAGAGGCTTGAAATTATTCTATTATTTTTGTTATCAAAATTTAAAATGTATTGTAAATTATTTTATTGTGACGAGGCACGGTCCGGCAATAATAGCGAATAAAAAGGTGAACCGAGTCGGGGACTCGATCCATGGATCCTCGGAGTCTGAGGTGGGAGCGCTAACCACTGCGCTACGGCCACCTTATTAGACTCTCATACTGCCAGACTGTCACATTATTTTCCGGAAAAATATTTTCGTACTTGTTTTTTTTTTATCCAACGATCCAAATTGTAATTCCGGAGTTTCATGTCGAAGTGTGAGATTATTTTATCCGAATGCCTGCCCATGCCCCTCTACCAACTTGGTTTTAAAATACAGCTACGACCGGGAAACCTTTCTTTTCGTTCTCGATAGTTTCAAATAAAATGTTTCTAAGGTCATCTTAGGCTGACGTCCAAGAAGTTATCGAGAGCGAAATTTATTTTGTGCGACAGTTGGAAAAAGTCGTTACAATGTATATATTGCCGGTATCGTCTACGCGTGCTTTATTCGCACGCTTTAATTCTGTTTTTCCGAAACGTATACATAAAAATTATTTCAAAAAAGAATATATAATACGAGCTGTGCGTGCGGGCTTCGTCCGCTACATAGAGCAGGCGCATCTAGCCTATTCTAGCTGGGAATTTTTCCTATTTTAATTTTTGTAATTTAATTTTTTAGATACATGAATTATTCCAATCAGAGTTTCATCAGTTTTATATAAATATGGGTGGTACCACCTTTATTGGGATCATACAGAGGATTCTCTCAGTACCTTTGATTTTAGTCGTACGTTTAAATCGATTGATTAGTTCTGTCTCAGCAACACCGTAGTCTTCCACTAGAAAAAAATTAACCGCTATATTGGGAGGTTTAGGGGTCTACAGGCCCATTCGTATAGAACACATGCTGTTATCATTTGTTTAGTGATCAGCAATTGGACGCTCCTCGTGCAAAAATCCTCTTTACTGTTCCTCTGATACCATCAAAAAATGACCGTGTTGCTGAGACAAAACTAATCGATCCATCGTAGTGGTTTGGTACGTCGATCGATGTTCGACTACAACCAAAAGTATGGAGAGAATCCACTGTGTGATCGCCAACGAAGATAGTACCTTGATTGTGAAAGATTCTTCTTTTTCAAGAGTATTCAGAGAGCACAAATTGTTTAACCGCCAAAAAAATTCATCCATTTCTCATTGAAAACGAACAATATGTATAGAGTACTAATCCACTTTTTCATTCATCGCGTAATTTTTCAGTTCCAAGAAGGAATTAGTAAAAAAAAAAAAACAAATGCGATTTACAATCTGATGATAGAAGGAAATTTCCAGTGTTAAGAGAACAGGATTGTGGATTGTGTGACTGTTGAATTTGATTTCAATTTACTGAAAAAACGAAAAAAAAAATTTTGAAATACAAAATGGAATCGAAGAAATAGCGTGCCCACGATGTAACTGGTCTTAAAAATCTTCAATTTGGTCAAAGTTTTTTTGAAAATTTTTTGAAAAAAATCAAAATATGTAATCATCTTGAAATCGTCGATTTTGTTCTTCAACCTGAATAAAAATAGAGAAAAAATTCAACTATAATTTTTTGGCATGGAATGCCCCATATGCATGTATATAGACGAACTGCATGGACAGACGCGCATCACATGGAACGTATATGCAAAAATTGGTCAAGACAGTTGTCACTGTTTCGGAGAAAAGTGGTGACAAAGAAATAGCCCCAATCAGCTGATCGCAGTGAAACGCATAACTCTCGTCTTTTTGCCCTGCGGGCACTCGGGAGTTAAAAACTGTTGAAGTGAAAAAAATTGTCATTTCATTTCTCAACTTCTCATAGCTTTCGTGTTTCTTTTCCAAAGTTGTACATAACTCGAGCTCTTCGAGACAACGTCTTACACATACATATACACTGCCGACCAAAAGTATGGAATCACCAGACAACAATTACAGCCGCACTAAAAGTTCGATAGCTTTGTGGAAAATCAAGATATTTGAATTTAACAAGCGGCATTTTGAAGAGGACAAATTTACCTTCAAATCCCTTTTTTTGAAAGTTCTCTACGATTCTTTTTGGTTTTGGTACGCTCTTTTGAAAATGACTCTTTTCCGGTGTTTTTCTGTTCGTTGAAAACTGGACGCATGACTCGTGGAAATTTTTTCTGTTGAATTTCTTTGAGACAACCTGAAAGGGAGGAGCTACAAAGGCTTTTTGATCACGTTTACCAGTGATATAAGGGTTTTTATAAAACGCGACCACGTTTTCCTCGCCTTTCTGAGCGCTTCGGCGGCACTTTCAAGTCCTAGGAGTCACTGGTGAACGTGATCAAAAAGCTCTTTTTGCGTCTTTTGAAAAAAAAAAGATACTAGTGGGCCCTGAAACATAAAACATGGACGATTGATAAGTGGAAAAATATAACTTATCCCCCTATTGGTTCGGCAATTTTCCGAATTTTGATTTTCTGAACATTCCGAAAAAATTCTGAAAAAATTCTCATCGATCAAAAACTCAAAAATAAAAAGATTTTCTCTCTTGATACTTTGGCCCAAACCCTATGGTTTTCGAATTAAGCCACTTTAGATGTCTGAGTTCTGACTGGAAATGACGAAAAAAAAAAAATATCGAAGGAAAATTCTGATAAAATTCCAGTCGATTCAGGACAATCTTCTGCAACTTTTTTCTCCCTTACCAATTTCATCTAAGTCTCGAAATCTTCGAGTTCAGTCGTATTTTCTAAAAATAGTCTTTTTCAGGAAAAAATACGATAACTCTGCGAAAAAAAATCGCATCAAACTTTTTCAAAAACGGAATTGAAGCTATTGCTCCTCCCTTTGAGGTTGTCTCAAAGAAATTCAACAGAAAAAATTTCCACGAGTCGTGCGTCCAGTTTTCAACGAACAGAAAAACACCGGAAAAGAGTCATTTGCAAAAGAGCGTACCAAAACCAAAAAGAATCGTAGAGAACTTTCAAAAAAAAGGATTTGAAGGTAAATTTGTCCTCTTCAAAATGCCACTTGTTAAATTCAAATATCTTGATTTTCCACAAAGCTATCGAACTTTTAGTGCGGCTGTAATTGTTGTCTGGTGATTCCATACTTTTGGTCGGCAGTGTATTCGCAGGCACACGCGTGCGAATATGTATGATAACTTAATGCCATTGCGGCAAACGCAGGGTAAAATAGGTTGACATCTGCAATTGGTATATAAAAATTATTGATGATACTTGCCGAGAAGGCTTCATTTTTTGAGATCTAATACTTCTAAATATTCGCTATTTCCCGCACGCTAAGCATAAATTGAAAATGTAACTTTTAAGGCAGTAATGACGGGAAAATTTTCAGCCATTATCATAAGTAATAATGGTATATTACGCCACTAGGGAGGGAAAGTAGACTATTTCAAATCGCGGGCAAAATTGTCACCCTTGCCTGCGGCTCGGGTGACAAGCCCGCGATTTGAGATAGTCTTTTTTCACTCCCGTGTAGCGTCTACTATTTTTCACCACACCTTCGCGGAAATTTCAACTTTCGTGGAGCGGAAAAGTGAATTTTCCGTGCAGGTGTGGTGAAAAAGAACATTTTTTTATTCAAAGATAACTCGTAATCGAAGCTCTGACGACAAATGATATTGTTTGGAAGGTTCTGAGAAAATAGCAGTAGGAAAAATTAAGATAGTAAAAAGTGCCATTTTTCTTAACGTTCGTTTTTTTATCCAGAGACGCGGCAGCGTCTTACGCCAATTATCAAAATGAAAATGTTTGAACAGGCAAAGCAAGACGTGCAGCGTATCTATACTCGAGATTGGTCAA
>JBBLXU010003410.1:12500-51381 GCA_037893425.1 Campoplex nolae
GCACAAGACAGAGCTATCAATGTACTTGTCCCGAGACTCTACCGAGTCTCTTGATAGTATGGGGCTCAAGGCGCTGCCCTGGGACAACCTTCTATACGTTGTGCTTTTAGTGGCCGTATTACTTATACGAAAACTAAGTCTTCTCTCTGATGTAATATTGTAAATGAAATATACGGGTAAGGTTTGCTGGGATCTTTCCATCTTTCAATTTCTTAACGAGTAGATCGGGAATGACATTGTCATACGCTCTTTTTACTTCTAAAAACACATTATTAACACGGTTATCTCTGCTGAATTCTTTTTGTATATCCGAGTATAGAATTGCTACATTATCAATGCAGGATTTTTGCCTTCTAAGTCCATATTGAGACTTTGCCAAGGCCTTCTCGTTCCAGCCACCAATTGAGTCTACTATTTATCATTTTTTCTAGAATATTTGACAAACATGGGGCCAAGGAAATTGGTCGAAATTTGTTTGGAGCGACCTTTGGAATAAAGAATATTAAATATTCTCGCCATTCTTCCGGGAATATATGAGACGATAAGATGTCATTATAGATAGCGAGTAAGCATTTTTTAGTGTTTTGTTTGAAATGTTTTATTATATCATAGTCAATCACGTCTATGCCTGAGGCTGACCCAGTCCTCACTCACTTAATAGCTGCCTCTAATTCCTCCATACCATATGGTCTGTCAAAGATTTCTCCTTCACTATTACCTGACAGATCTGGTTGTCCTATTTTACCCTATGGAGCACATAAGGTTTCAATATTTGTTCTAAGAGCTTGTTCTTTTTCTTTGCTAGTCGTTCTATGCGCTTTATTTTGGGCCCATCTATTCTTGGAACATTTGACCCTATCCCAAATATACGTTGGGCTTGTAAATCTATTCAATTTTTCACAAAATTCTACAAACTATTTCTTTTCTTCTTTTTTAAAAGTATATTTTGCTTTTGCTTCAATTTTTTTATATTCCATGAAATCTTCTCTCGTATAACTTGTTCTTTTTAAGATTGCTACGGCTTTCTTTCTATTATTTGCTGCCTCCTCGCACTTATTATTCCACCAAGGGCTGACAGGCCCCCGTCTTCTTCGTTTTATTTTTGGTTCCGTCCGTTTCTTAACTCCACCCGCTGCCGGGTCATATATACTTTCGTGAATCATGTTTATTAATCGTGTATATTTTTGGTTTGCCGTAATCTGAGGGTTGTTGACAATTCCGTCTTGCTTTATCCTGTCTTCTAGCTTATCTGAGAACCCATCCCATGACATTTTTTGAGCCGAATATATTCTTGTTTCAGCGCTTGGGCTTGCGTTTAATTTTGGGCTTATTCCTATTGTAATTTCTATCGGTAGATGATCGCTTCCCCATCCGTCTTGCAAAACTTGCCAAGTACTAATGAGAGCCATTGCACTGTCCATCACTGTCAAGACTAGACTTGACTGACTTAGATTATGTGATCATTGTCAAAGTTTCAAAATAAATGATAAATGAAAAATAAATAACACATGGTTACACACACCATTGGGATCATATGTTTGCGTGAACACTGCAGTTATAGTCCAACCTAGCCAAAAATCTCCTCCACGGGGAAAAAAGCCTGGACAAGTCCATTTGTTCGTGACCCCCGTTTCCATTTGTTTTCACAGAAAAATCTAACCCCGCTAAAAAAAAGAATTGAAACCTCCAATAAAATGAAAAATAGAAAAAAAACCCTAGAAAAAAAAGCTCCTAAAAAAATGGAGAAAAACCCCAAAAAAAATTCAAGACAATTGAAAAAAAAATACAATAAACGTGAAAATGGTAAAAAAAAAGTTGATGATTTTCGCTCAGCACTCGAGTCGGTCGGCCACGTGCCAACAACAACGCAGAGTCCGCCAGAACTCCTTTATCTCGTTCCTATAGTACCCAATGCTTATACGCCTGAATATGTATTGTGACGGTTTTTATTTTTATACCGTCCCTTAAAAATAATTCGAGCGAAAAAGCTCGCTCCCGTCTCTTTTGCTCGGTACTCCGGCCACGTAGCGATCTCACAGGGCTTGCCTAGAGCGATATTTTATAAGAATTTGAACATTAATTGCGTCCCGAATATTATCAATTCTTTTTCATGATGAGCTACTTCGGAAGGCGAAAAGGGAACGAGAAATATTAAAGATGTCCCGGAATTATCATCGAATAAGTCGTACGAGGTCAAAACAAAGGGAACGAGAAATGAGGTAGCGGCCAATCATCGTAGTTTCAACACGTATTTCGAGCGGAGCTCATACGTATGGTCACCTCTTACTTTCCTCAAAAATCCCGAAGTCATTTGAAGGAGTTTCAGTCGTCAAGGATCGGAAGGATTCGGAAATATTTCGAACGTTGGAATACTCGAGAAAGTTCGAGAATTGAGATATCGTCGGTTAACATCGTTGAACAACACCGATTTCGAAAATTCAGGGCGGTAGTAACTCGGGCGATCTTCGATATTATATCCTCGCGCCAAAAATCCGCATCCTGTAAAATTTATATTTTCCGAACAGTTATTATCTGAATTTCTCCCTCGTCAAATACGCCGAAAGAAAGAATAAAGGGTCCGTCGTTCTCAAATCGTTGGAATAACCGAGCTAGGGGTAAAAACGTATAATAAATTACGATGTATAAAATTTCGATAAATAAAATCCTTCGGGGCCCCGTCTCACGCTCGCATATATTTTTCGCGCGACGGACCTGTCAATCACTTCGAGAACATTCGCGTAAGTGAGGAAGGGGGGAGGGAGAGCCCACTGTCCT
Organism: Campoplex nolae; assembly: GCA_037893425.1. Taxonomy (NCBI): domain Eukaryota; kingdom Metazoa; phylum Arthropoda; class Insecta; order Hymenoptera; family Ichneumonidae; genus Campoplex; species Campoplex nolae. The sequence goes on from JBBLXU010003410.1 coordinate 15,276, forward strand.
AACGACGATTCCTGATTTCGTCAGACTTTTGTTAAGTATCGAGCAGGACAGACGTGTCACCCCGTTTTCCGAAAACTCGTAAGTTCCTTCCATTTCGCTTTCTGAATCGGTAGTGAGCTATTAAATACGAAAAGAATTCTTGTGAATCGGGATTTATCATTGTTAATAAAAAAAGAACGTAGTCCTCGACTAAAAACTCGAGAAAATCGGGCGCGAACGCGGCTTCGCCTCGCACGTGTGACCCTCTACGGTTTTTCGCGCGCTCTTGGCCTTCGTGAAGCATCTCGCGATAAAATAAAAATAATTCATTAAACATCGAAAATCGTGGCCGAGAATAAAAGTCTCTTTTTGTTGCGTTATTGGATATAATTATCCCCGGTTAGCGTAAGTTGTGATCCGGGAAAGAAGGATCGCGTAATATGACGAAAAGTGTGTGAAAGTGCGTGAGAGTGAGTGAGAGAGAGTGAGTGGATTGAGACAAGTGTTTTCGCGACGATTCGCGACTCGGTCGAGTAACCGATTATCGGGGGCTCGAGAATTCTTTTTGGAGAATTCAATAATTAAAAATCGTTCTTGCTTGATTACGAGTAGTCCCGTAACAAGCAAAAATCCGAGTTTACGTAAATTGTAAAGTGTGTAGGGTCTCAATCGTGTGAGAGTGAGTGAGAAAGAAGAGTGAGTGTACGCGGTCGTTCTTTCCTCGTGGTTCGTAGAGTCACGCGATTGCTTTATTTTCATCCCGGTTAAATTTCAATTCTTTTCTTATATAAAATGTATCGAGGCGCTTATTCTCCCGAATTGTATAGAGAATATTATCAATTGTGAATCATTAAAATAATAACGGACGATATTAAAATTATTCGACTCCAATTTACAACAAACAAAAAAGTGTCTTCGATTATTTTCGACTTCTACCCCGCCCATCCGCTGAAATTCGCCGGTCAACCGTCCTTCTCTCTCTTCGTTGTCGAGTCGCTTTGCGACTGGCGCCCAATTAAATAAAATCGACAAAAAAGAGAGAGAACGATTTTTGTGACACTGGGTAATAATTTGTTTTTTTTTTTAGTAATAAAATTTTCGTCACAGTATATGTATATATATATATATATATATGTATGTAAAAGTGACGCGCAATAAGCGGCGCGAAAACAACGTAAATAGGTGAATTAATATTTTACTTGATACTTCGGCGAATTATTTGTTCCTTTAGTTGTGCCGTGACTCGATTTTTGAAATTGACTCTAACAGTTATTTATTGGTGACTACTCGAACGATCGGCTGATTAGCCAGCTTGACGTGTTCTCACCTTTTAATTTGGGCGATGACAATTATGCAACAACGAGGTGAAGACCCTAGGACGTAACACCTGTTGGCGACGACGAGAATTCGTCGTTGCCGCTGCAGTTTATTTGCGTTCCCACGCCGGGTTCTCGCGAGAGAAACCCTACCAACCCTGCCTGACTCGACTCGCGCTCGGACCCTAAAAGATAAGGACTCAAGAGAGACCCCGAATTTCCTTGTCCCCGGAATTTTCCCAGGCGATACGAAGGCGCCGAACTGTCGCGACTGCCGAGGAAAATTCCGGAGTGCATCCGGCTGGCTTCGCTTCCCGTCATTTTATCGCAATGGAAAGCAAAAGGAAAGGGAAAGAGACCGTTGCTTAGAGTTCCAGAGAAATGGGTCGGAAAAGAGGAGTCAGTATTGGGCTAGGACGTGAACGAGAGGGTCGACTCAGTGCGGTACCTCCGTGAGCGAAAGGGGACTAACTTCACGATTCCCGGATACACTGCGAACAGTAGAGTAGGAGTGTACTCTGCCGCGTATATTTCCCAAATTTCCTTCATTGTAACCCTTTTTTTTTCTTGCATAAATAAATAGAACGACCATCAGTCAGTGTTACCCATATTTTTATCATTTCTTATTTCGTAACCGTGTCTTAAATCCTCATTTGAGCTAACACTCCTCGTTAGCTTGGCGATCCTATTGCCGCAAATCCCAATCCATAGAACAAACCGAAGAATGACAGGGTTTATAGAAAATTTTACAGATACAAAAAGTTGCCTATTTTCATACTAAATCGCCTGGAATTTTTTTCGAATTTCTCTTAGAATTTTTTTTTTCGGACAATTTTTTTTGAATTTGACCTCTAGCAGGAAAAAAATGCATCACTATCAAAAAGGGATGAATGTACAACATTTTCTTGTGGCTCAGCGACATGATTTTTATGTCACTGAGCCCTCGCAGCGACAAGATTTTCATTTGCCTCAGCGACAAGATTTTCATGTAGCTCAGCGACAAGATTTTTATGTCACTGAGAGATATTATCGCTTAGCGATTAATCTTCATGTGGTTCAGCGACAAGATTTTCATGTCACTGAGCCCTCGCAGCAACAAGATTTTCATGTCGCTCAGCGACAAGATTTTCATGTCACTGAGCCCTTGCAGCGACAAGATTTTCATGTCACTGAGCCCTCGCAGCGACAAGATTTTCATTTGCCTCAGCGACAAGATATTCATGTGGCTCAGCGACAAGATTTTTATGTCGCTCAGCGACAAGAGTTTATTTCCCTGAGAGATATTATCGCTTAGCGATTAATCTGATGCCTGTGGCATTGTAAGTCATGCTGTAAATGAACAAAATGGTGGGTGTAGGAATAAATAGGTCAAAACATGTGGAGCATATTCATTCATGAAGCATCTTCTCCCGTCATTAGAGCATGTCGGTAATATGCCAGCTGAAAATTCGAATTTGTGAGGTTATGACGAGCTGTTGAAGCTGTATTCGTTCAGACTCGGTAACGACAAACCTGCAACACATTCTTCTCCCATAACCTTGCATTCTCGGGCAAATAAATGGTTAACCAACGTTCGTTGTTCGACAAAGAACAAGTTGTAACAGTTATTTTCTCGAAAATGTCAAGGGTGGAAAGGAAAAATATCAACTTATTTCAGCTATCTCTCTCACACTCGCGTCAATATGGCCCTTCGAAATATCAGTTGAAATTTTTCGCTCGCTCGTCTGCACTGTTTCTTTGTTTGTACTTATTCATGAATTGCCCACGACGGATCCATTGGAATCATCGCAGCCTCGACCAATCAGAAATTTCGTTGCCAGGGATTGGCTAAGTTGGGCGCACAGACCCCTTTGCATGTGTTGTCGGAGGCCATATACAGACACGTCAAATCCTTCGATGTAGCGCGTAGTTCTGACAATAAATGCACCACAACGATGATTTATTTCAAATCCTTCTGGCACTTAGCACGTTTAAAGTAAAGCCCGTTGCACACGACGCTTGTTTTCGTGCGTGAAATAGTTTTGCATATCTATACATATCACGCACAAAATCCAGCACGAGAACAAGCATCGTGTGCAGCGGGCCCAAGTCAGGCAGGCTATTTCGTAGCTTCAATGTAATTGGCCCAAAAATTTTCTCACCGCTCATTGGTTGAAACAAGATTTCTCTCACCGAGGATTGGTGATCATGGAGGACACGGAGCCTTTGTCTGTAGCGGTCAGTACGCGTATACAGATACGGCAAAATCCTGAATGTGTTAGTAACTTTTGCATAATCTTAAGCCCGTGCAAAGTTTTTTCTCAGCAATTACGGCACGAATCAAGCTGATTTTGGGCTCATTCGAATAAGAATTTCTTTATTAATCTCCAGTTCAATTTTCAAGGCCTCAAACGACTCATGAGCTTCGAAAATGAACAAAATGACTTTCCGATTTTACCCCCACCACCGCGAAAAGTTTTATTCAGAGAAAGTATAGTCTCGGCGAGAGCCTCGGGCCAGCAGACGACAGGGCTGTCAATCTACTTGTCCCGAGACTCTACCGAGTTCACATAATTGTCCTGACAATTTGTTATGGTACCTTTTATGATAAGAGTTTCAACTATACGTATATTGCTGTGGGAACAAGTTTTTTTTCTCAGTGTATGTTGCCGCAGTGAAAGCGAAGAAGTATAAATGCACAGCAAACATATTTGCCAACAAACTGGTGCAACTTTTGGTATTGATACACTGCGTGTCGATGAGGAAGTAAATGGACCAAAGAGCACGATCAAATTGAATAAAGAGAAATATGACAGCTCAATAGATAATGATGACACAATAAATCTAATCAGCACACATTTATTTTGATTTTTTATTCGAATTAATCATTAAATCGATACATATATGCAATAATTGCGTGTTCTCGAAATAAAATTTCTGACTCCAAGTTATAGGTTAACCTATATTTCTCGCAGCTGAGTAATAAAAACACTTTATAAATATTTTTCACAAACGTATAATTTTATCCCATTAATTCAATGCTCAACACTTATTCTTACACTGAGCTTTGAAATGAATTTAAGCTCGCACATTCCGCACTGTTTTTGAAACACCGATCAAATATTTAAAAATATACACTGCTTGATGGAAAAATACTTCCGTAAACTGGATCCCGCTGCACACGATGCTATTTTCGTGGTAGAAAGCATGCTGCGTGATGTACTTTCGGGAAGCGCACACATGGTTTCTACCACGAAAAGTAGCGTTATGTACAGCGGGCTTTACTTACGTCTGAGTATGAATTCACTGAGCATGGGTGCATCGGAACCAACCAATCAGAAACTTGCGAGGCATCAAAATGCCTTTGATGGTGTTATATATAGACACCTCAATTCTTGAATGTGTTGGTCACTTTTGCATAATCTTGAGACCGTGCATAGTTTTTTCTCAGCTATTACGAAACTGATCATGCTGAATTTGGGCTCTATAGAAAAAGAATTTCTAAATTAGTTTCCAGTTTAATTATCAAGGCATCAAATATAACTTCTGAGTTTCGTTATTAAACGAAATGACATGTCAATTTTACCCCCACCACCGCGAATTGTTTTATTCAGAAAAAGTATAGTCTCGGCGAGCTCGGGCCAGCAGACGACAGAGCTGTCAATCAATGTACTTGTACTGAGACTCTACCGAATCTCTTGATGAAAGGAAGTAATAAAATAAACAATTCAATTCGATAATATAACAAAAATAAGGTAAAGTGAGTCCCGACTGAGTCACCCCTCGACGAGTCGACGTGCGGCGTCCAAAAGCGATCGTAAATCCGGTCTACTGGTCGACACAAAATCATGAGGGGAACGGGTCTCGAAAAAGTCACGTACAACTTAATAACCTGGGCGTTACAGGCGTTTTAATAGATGTTTTCATATCATTAAAATTTACACTTCTAGTAATGATACCGCGGGAAATATTGAATTTATAGACTCGGTTTCGTTTGGAAAATATTGCTACATCAAAATTCGCAGAGTGGTACTAATAATAATGAGAACAACATTTTTTTCAACGTTAATGAAATAGGATTTTTTTTTTTTTTTTAATTGCATTGTCCCCCTGGCGTAGACGCTTTTTTAGTCTAATGCAGGGTCGGCAGAGTAGCTAGTCCCCTCATACGGCCGCATCCGACTTCCTCCTCTGTAGCGCATTCACCATGGCACTCGATTCCATGGGCACAGGGAAACTGCGGAAAACCCGTGCCACTACAGCCGGCCCTGGGTTCGCTTCACGGTACCGGAGCTACGTCACGCCTTGTCGCGAGAATGTAAACATGAACTACAGCTGTATACATGTGACACACGCATGTACAAGTACCTCCGTATGGCTCATTAAAGATTCGCGGTAGCGAATCGAGACAAGTACATTTTCGAAGAAGATTTCGAAAAAAAAAAAACAAAGACATGACAGCTAACGTGAATCTCTATACAGCAAGGACCGTGTTTTAACCCAACTTTAAAAATTTGAAATCAGTTATTTACGTTTATCTTATGTTTAGAGAAATATAAAGCTAGCAGTTATTTTTTATTTTTTTTTTCTCTTTCATCTAGAAAAAAAATCAATGCTGTAGCTGTACGCATTACGGAGATCTCATTTATGTTAATGTCATTCGCAGCTCCAGTAGCTTGTTCATCAGGCATAAATTTTCGCAATCCCTGAACGCAGCAGTTTTACAAAAGTGTGACATATGAAGTTGGCAACTTTTTGATATACTATCATGATACTATCATGATCAATCAATGATGACTGTGATGAGATGATGAATGAATGAATTCGTCGTGTCGCGAGTGAATCTCGGTTTCAATACAAATAATATACGCATATATCATGATTGTATTTATGGCGATTGAGACAAAAATGCATTCAATTAACTTATATATATCTCATGTTTCTTCCAAACCTAATTCCTAATTGATATACATATAATCTTATTACAGGTTGAGATAAAAATCCAAAAAAATTTGTACTTACTGAAAGAAGTTCTATGGAATTTTTTTGGATTTTTATCTCAACCTGTAATAAGATAATGATTTTTTCAAAAATTCACACAAAATTTTTTTAGATGCCCATAACTCAGACGGAAACATGGGTATCAAAAAATAATAATGGGTCATTTTTTTCGTCTTTAATCGTAGTTTCATAAAAAGAAATCGGAAAAAAAATAAAAACTGATTTTCATATGTTTTTTCCACTTTTTATTCAAATATATTTTTTTTTCAAAACTTGAACCCTTTTGATTTTTCTGAAAAAATTCACCGAGTTTCTAAATATATTTTTGCATGTATGGAAAAATCCGTAGCTTGTGATATCCATAATTTCGATTTTTTTCGTATTTCCAAAGGTGCCTGCATCGATGAAATAGTTAGGCAAATGATCTCTACAGCGGTGATTGCTGATCATCTGTTCCGTCTGGGGTGATATCTGCATATCTTATTGTATATCATTTAGATTTCAGACAAGAAGCCTTTCGTGATCTCGTGCCTTTTTCTGAGATTTTTTCATGAATCCATTCAATTTTTTCATGCATGGTATCACATGTGCGACATCTGTTTCCTGACAACAGTTTTCAGCTCTAAAATATCATTCTCTGGATATTTTTGGACAAGATAAGTTTTTGTATGATCTTGAGGCATGAACCTAACCGTGTGTTACCCGCGGAAATCGCTTCTCGAACAAGAATTTTTATCGTAAACAAATGTAGCCTAAAAATCGCTGTATTTTTGGAAAAAACTTGTGCCTGGTGAAATTTGGTCATAACCATAACAATATTTTCATGAAAATTTATATTTCAAGGGTCGCTGAATACAAATCCGAAAAGCGTTTTCCAAAGTTCAACATGACGGTTTCAAAGAGGTGGACAAAAAATGAAAAAAATCGCTCAGGCTATGAAATTTTTTATAAAAGCCTTCCGAGGTTAACGATTATGAATCTAATATCTAATTTTCCAAATTTAAACTGTCAGATCTAACGCATAGAGGAACAAGAAATTGAAAATGTCGCTATAGCGGGGAAATATCATATGTAGGGGTTTTACGGTTCGATTACAAATCCGAAATTCCATTGAAATCCAAAATTTGATATGGAGTTTACATTTCATTATGAATCATGAGCTTTTTGTCTGTAAACGATTCAGGGCGAGTCGTTCCAGCTTCTAGATAAGCCTATATCTACCAGTTACAGGATTGTAAACCAATATTTTTAACCGTCGGATAGCTACCCAGAAGTTGAAACACCCACCCTCACTGAAATTTTTGAATTTCGGATGGTGAATGCATTATGGCGTAAAAATAAAAATGATCCCTTCTTCGTTAGAGTTTGTATATAAGTGTCCCGGGAGACGTTAATTGTGAATCCGAAATAGATCTTATAAAACGTAATGTAGCGAATTGAAATGTAGAATCAAGAGGCGTGATAAGGGCTCGATGCAAAAATATTAAAAAGGAAGCTTGCGTTAGCCCTGCCGCACACTTATATACGCGAACATAGCAATTTTCGGGCTTCAAAAATTCGTGTGAATTGATTGCGATTTTTGTATTATCACTGATCGCACATCAGAATATCAATTCTTACTATCCAAAGAGATCAAAATGATGAAAGTTCATTCTTTATTATGATGATAAAGACTACTATAATAGATAATAATAATGAGAGCAGTATAAAGGATATGTTGCGCCTCCTCCGATGACGGCATAGTAGTTTTTCGGCTTTTAAGTCTGTCATGTTAGCACCGCTATTACAAATCATGAAAAATAAATATCGGACTCGTTATCAGTGAAACCCGAAATCCCCATATACAAGATTCCTAATCTAGAGCGTTATTTAAAATTTTATTGTCAGCTATAGATTCGTTACCCTGAATTTCGGGAACGTGAGCCCAGATTTATTATAAGCAACACCAAAAACCCTCATATCCAAAATTTAAAAACTAGCGCGATATTCTTGACTATTTAAATCACCATATTGGATTATTAAATTAACTGGTTGCACAGAAGAATACGCGCATGAACGGGTTAAGAAAAACACATGATCCCTTGGTTCATTCGTGGTAGAAAATATAATAAAAATCGAAATTATGGATATCACAAGCTACGGATTTTTTCATACATGCAAAAATATATTTAGAAACTCGGTGAATTTTTTCAGAAAAATCAAAAGGGTCCAAGTTTTGAAAAAAAAATATTTTTGAATAAAAAGTGGAAAAAACATATGAAAATCAGTTTTTATTTTTTTTCCGATTTCTTTTTATGAAACTACGATTCAAGACGAAGAAAATGACCCACTATTATTTTTTGATACCCATGTTTCCGTCTGAGTTATGGGCATTTAAAAAAATTTTGTGTGAATTTATGAAAAAATCACCATTTTATTACAGGTTGAGATAAAAATCCAAAAAAATTCCGTAGAACTTCTTTCAGTAAGTACTAACAGATAAAAAATTTTCAAAAAAATCGAAAGTGGTGAGGGTCACGGGCTGGGTGGTTTGGCGTGGAATGCCCCATATATACACTACCGTCGGAAAGTTTCCGGACAAAAGTCTGAAAAAGTTGCCACACTCTTTTTCATGTTATTCCGTCGATAACGTAGATAAATTAATTTAATAAACGGCATTTTGAAGGGGAGAAATCCCATTCCATTTTGCTTTTTTTGAAAAATTTTTGCGATTTTTTTTACGACTAGGACGTCACTTTGAAAACGACCACTTTTCGTCTTTTTTTTTCTTTTTACAGAGCGACCGCGTTTTCGGTAGAAATTTTTTTTGTTAATTTCTTTGACCGGATTTTGAAAAGGCAAAACTCAAGCTTCAATTTCGTTTTTTATAAAATCCGTTACGATTTTTTTTTAAAAGTTATCATGTTTTTGGCAAAAAACGACGGAATTCAGAAATTTCTACGTAACACGAAAACTATCACATTTAGAAAAAAATCTTAGAGGAGTGAAAAGTTGCCTCTGAGATTGTTCTTGTCACTCGATTTTTTCCAGATTTTTTTTCCGAAATTTTTTTTTTTTTCATTGATTTTAGTCGAACTCCAGGTCTATCAATTTCCGTAATTTAAAAACTATGGGTTTTTTCACCGAAAGTCCAAGTACAAAAAAGTTTTATTTCTTTATTTTAAACGTTTTGGAATTTTTTCAGATTTTTTTTCTCCGATGATCATCAACATCGTCGGATAAAAAAATTCGAAAAAAAATCTGAAAAAATTCCAAAACGTTTAAAATAAAGAAATAAAACTTTTTTGTCCTTGGACTTTTGGTGAAAAAATCCATAGTTTTTAAATTACGGAAATTGATAGACCTGGAGTTCGACTAAAATCAATGAAAAAAAAAAAAATTTCGGAAAAAAAATCTGAAAAAATCGAGTGACTACAACAATCTCAGAAGCAACTTTTCACTCCTTTAAGATTTTTTTCTAAATGTGATAGTTTTCGTGTTACGCAGGAATTTCTGAATTCCGTCTTTTTTCGCCAAAAACATGATAACTTTTTCAAAAAAAATCGTAACGGATTTTATAAAAAACGAAATTGAAGCTTGAGTTTTGCCTTTTCAAAATCCGGTCAAAGAAATTAACAAAAAAAATTTCTACCGAAAACGCGGTCGCTCTGTAAAAAGAAAAAAAAAGACGAAAAGTGGTCGTTTTCAAAGTGACGTCCTAGTCGTAAAAAAAATCGCAAAAATTTTTCAAAAAAAGCAAAATGGAATGGGATTTCTCCCCTTCAAAATGCCGTTTATTAAATTAATTTATCTACGTTATCGACGGAATAACATGAAAAAGAGTGTGGCAACTTTTTCAGACTTTTGTCCGGAAACTTTCCGACGGTAGTGTGTATATATTATTGCAGGGTATAAAATGGATAAATAATTCTTTTTCAAATATTTTAAATTTATGACATTATTATGATTTTGTTATTATTATCATAAAGAATAATGTTGATGTCAATGTTATATGTATGGAAATTCAACTTCGATGGCGATGAAAATAATGCACGGTGAGAAAAGTATTGCACGACGATATTATGACAATTACGGCAAAGACCCACGACGACGAGCAGCCACGAGTTACGATAGAGCGGTGACGCTCGTCAATGGGGGTATCGCCGATGATGCTACGAGAATAGCGCACGATTACGGGCGTCAGGACGAATATCTCAAGAATGACGTGATCCAGCAGTGGTGCTTAAGGACGAGGGTTACTTCGGTAACGCTACGAGGGTGGCACGCAATTACGAGCATCAGGACGAATATCTACGGGAACAACGCCGTTCAGCAGTGACCCCCGACGACGAAGGTCACGCCGGCGACGCTACGATAACTTCACGCGATTACGAGTATCAGGACAAATATTTTTGAGACCAATGCAGTCTAGCGATGACGCTGGACGATGAGAGTCACGTCGGCCGAGCTACGAGAGCGGTGCGTGATTACGAGTGTCAGGATGATTATCTACGAGAACAACGCGGTCTAGAGGTGGCGCTCGACGATGAAGGTTACATCAGTGACGCTACATGGATGGCGTGTGTTCACGAGCTTCAGAACAAATATCTTCGAGAACAATGCAGTCCAGTAGTGGCGCTCGACCATGAGGGTCATTTCAGTAAAGCTACGAGAACGGCACGTGATTAGGAGTGTCAGGACAATTATCTACGAGAACAACGCGTTCCAGCAGTAGCGCTCGACGACAATGGTTACGTCTATGATGCTACGTGGACGGCGTGTCATTACGAGTGCCAGGACAATTATCTACGAGACCAACGCGGTCCAGCAATGGCGCTCAGCGATGAGGGTCGCGTCGGTGACGCTATCAGGGCGGCGCGCGATTACGAGCACCTGGACAAATATATTCGAGACCCACGCGGTCCAGCAGTGGCGCTCGACGATGAGAGTCACGTCAATGGAGCTACGAGGACGGCGAGTGGTTACGAATGTCAGGACGATTATCTATGATTTTTTTGCGATACATTTGCTATGACTGTCGTTTCAATAGTTTCGTTTTGTATAAAAATAATAATATTTACAGTTCTCGATAAATTAATCGCCGGGTAAATTGAATGATTTCACGTGAAGTGGGCTTATATTTGAAAGGTTAGCCGAAGCCAATGAATCAAGATCAAGCACCTGCTTAGGACGATCGTGGGCCAAGTCGTGGTCACCGCGATGATTAGAGTGGTTTGCGGTATCAGTATGTGCGACGAGGTAGCGGCTTATTTTATGTCTGATTTCATTTCTCATTTAAAACGTACACCTTTCTTACATCAATAAAAGAATTTGAGTTTATTTGATAGAATCTGCATAACTTAGCTCAAACGTACATACGTTATTCCAGGATTCTTTTACATTTTATTCCATTGAAACTTCAATCAATACGAATGCCATATGGTATCAAAAGGTTACGATATTGGAATCGACACTTAGCTATTGAGTTTCATTCAGTCATCGGAACGACATTTTTGTGTATTCTTTTCCTCAAATTTGAGCTTTTTGAATAGTGAATAGTCACCCGATTGCATGGATGAATAAAAGACGTCTCCTTTTCGTAACAGATCTCAATCGGTTACGGTGAAATTCGACGCTCTTACAGAATATTCCAAAAGTTACAACGCTTACAGCTAAGCAGCAATTTCCCAAGGCCAGCATGAGGATCAACATGTTGTTCCGTACGACAAATAGGAATCTTTTTCCATATCCAGAAGAAAAAAGGGTTTAATAATGAAAGCATGATAATCGAAAATAGAAACGGAAATCGAACCAAAACATTTTTGAAATTTTTTAAATATTAATGCCACATCCAAAATTTGGTATATAAAATTTTTGAATAAATTATTATAGCATTCTTGAATGATCTAAAATGGATCTCGAAATGTCCACTGGTTTTGTTGCTGGAAAACGAATCTGAACTCCTCAACTTTCGGAATTCCTTCTGGAAATGCATTCAAATTTTTCAAATTTCCGCAATCTTTAAAAAATCTATAAGAAAATTTTGCTAATCAATTGATTACGGGTATCACAAACAAAACGATTACTTATCGATTTCATTAGAAAACACATGATCGCTGACTTTTTGAACTGATAATTCTTATAAATCATTTTTTAGATTTTCTTTCACTGTATTTCAGTGGTTGTTTTTAAGTTTTTTTACACCAAAATCATGAGGAATCTCATTTATTTTTATCAAATTTCAAACACGTGTTGTCTAGGTATTCTTGGCTAATTTATAAGCAATCGTCATTCAAAAAATAAAATGCAATTAAGGAAAAAACAGAATTTTCTTCACATTTTCGTCGATTCGCAAAAAAAAACTCCGATTCAATGAATAGTTAACTAAGAAATAGGAAGGTGAAAAAAGGAAAGGAAGGAACAAAAGATTGAAGAAAGGAAATTATACAAAGAAAATTATTATAATAAAAAAACGCGTTATGTCTGAATAAGTATTTGTGTTTTACACATGACGTTTGTGTCCAAAAGTAAAAGGAAAGGAAAAAATTATGAAAATATGGAAGTTTCACTTTCTAATTATGCATTTCAATGTTGCAAAAACTTCTCAACGATTTTTCAGAAGACGAACAAGCGTACAGCACAGAGTTTAAATACTATGAGTTTGTCATTGTATAAGATATAATCCGATCATTGATCCGATACCAATCGGTATCAACAAGAAACTAGTAGTTTTAAAAAAGTCTAATGTTTTCATAGTAACGATCATTATATCGTATGAGATATAAAATGATTAGATCTGTTTTAATTGAAAAGCCTTTGATGCTTTACAAAAAGCAGACAAATAACCACAAAAAAAGCAGCACGCACGGGTGCTGTAAAAAAGTTGAGACAAGTACATTTTCGTTGTACGCGAAAAAAATCATCCCATATTATATTGTATTAGGCGTATCACCCGAAAAATGAACAATTTGTTCCTTACTAAAAATTAACTTGGGATTATCAAACTAATTCGAATTGCCTAAAAAATTACGTTCCGATTCTCATGAACAGTTGACTTGAGACTTTACAAAAAGCGACTGAATAATTAGAGATGTGCTGAAACAGATATGGCCAAGTACATGAAGCTTTTCACCTTGAATATTCCCACAAACAATCGGATCCTGCAAAAATCTTTGAACCCTCTCAAGGAACGGTCATCAATTCTATACGGATCACAAAAAAAAGTAAAAAAATCCGATTCTCGCTGAAAATAATGTTGCGTTTGTGGACCGGATACGCACAGAGTACTTGTCCGGCCCGAAAATTCTTCATACGATACTGGATGAAAATGTGCTGCTCCTTGCACGGTAAATTTTAATAATCATTCGAAGACATAACAGGAATCCATTGGAGCATGTTTAATAAAATCCATTGTCCTACAATGTTAGCGCTGCGGTGAAGTCGTAAGTGACAAATGGTCACCGATTAAGAGGATGATTCAGGCACTGCGAACGTCAGTGATAGCTGCCGCGAGAGATTCAAATGTACCCAAAGAAGAACCCAATTATCATATTCGTTACTCGTGATCGCGTATCCTTAAGTTTTAATATAATTTGTGAAATAAAAATCTTCTCTTCATCCATTTTCATTTGAATAGTCTTTTTACTGAAGAATTTTCGGGCCGGACAAGTACTCTGTGCGTATCCGGTCCACAAACGCAACATTATTTTTAGCGAGAATCGGATTTTTCAACTTTCTTTGTGAACCGTATAGAATTGATGACCGTTCCTTGAGAGGGTTCAAAGATTTTTGCAGGATCCGATTGTTTGTGGGAATATCCAAGGTGAAAAGCTTCATGTACTTGGCCATATCTGTTTCAGCACATCTCTAATTATTCAGTCGCTTTTTGTAAAGTCTCAAGTCAACTGTTAATGAGAATCGGAACGTAATTTTTTAGGCAATTCGAATTAGTTTGATAATCCCAAGTTAATTTTTAGTAAGGAACAAATTGTTCATTTTTCGGGTGATACGCCTAATACAATATAATATGGGATGATTTTTTTCGCGGACAACGAAAATGTACTTGTCTCAACTTTTTTACAGCACGCGTGCGTGCTGCTTTTTTTGTGGTTATATATACATCTGGAGCTGGTCACGCTCATATTTAATTCTCGCGAAAAGACTACGGGACCGGGAATCGAATCGAGGACCTCCCGACGCTCTGGCTTAGAGGCAAGCACGCTAGCCACTAGACCACAGCACCGGTTATAATGAAATGGGAAACCTCTAATTTCGATTCGCGACCTCTACATATTTTTTGACAACGCTCGCTTTTCACAAGGTTTCGTTTTTGTGTATCGACTAAAGATTTTAGGGCACGAAGGGTCGAAAAAAAGTTGCCCTGAAACGAATCACTCTAACATATATGATAGAATCTCGTTTATTATTCGTCTGCAGGTATATGCGTACGACTCGTTACGCGGCCTCGATCAAACTGATCCTTTTCTTTCGAAATTCGTCAGTGAGAGCGTCGGGTCGCCCGCTCTCGCAGCTCGTACGTCTAGTGTAGTAATAATGATAGAATAATCTGATAATAATAATGCCGATAGCAGAATCGATATATTCATGATATCCCCTGTTCCCATTGATGTAACGATAATTTTTATTGTACAATTATCTGCGTGGCTTTTTTCACTTGTAACGTCTATAATTTCCCTTTGGTTGCGATTCTCGCTGTGATTACTTTATGGAACAAATTGCATCCTGGAGTATTCAGATTTTTGTATCCTGGTAAAGTCTCCTCACAGCGTTTGAGCCAGGCTTCGATGTCCGGGTACTTGTTGATCGGTAGAACACACTAAAAACATATTTTCAATTTAATAAAAACGTTTTATCGATACATCTATCGTCAATAGTAAATATGTATCAAAGATTTGCACTATATCATGTTGTATTTAAAATTAAAAGATAAGGTAATATTAATACATTTACGGTGTGACATGGTAATTTTGCCCACGTCATAAAAGGATTGAAAATTGGCACGGGGCAAGAAAGGAGCGTTCTTCGTCATCGAAGAACTTCTCTCGAGCAAATCCAGAAGGGCCAAATGCGAGCGTATTTCCATTGTATTAATTTTAATTCAAATTATTTTTATTATTGTACGAGCGAGTGGTGGTTATCCCCGAGAATGTCATGCCGAGGAGAGTCGAAGCGATTTAGAGAGAGGATGGTAACGAAACGTCATCGAGTCGGAGAGTCGAGGGAAATTCAAATTTCAAAATGTTCCTCAAGGTCATCTCGCGAGGGTCGCTAACTTTATGCCCTGACCCTCAGCTGTCTAACTTAGGATGCGTCTATCAGTATCCAGAGAATCGCCATATTCTCGTTCGAAGCCGAAGACACAATACTATCATGTCAAAACATCGAAAATACCGATCAACGAAGCATCGAAAATACCGCTCAGCGTAACGTCAAAAGTCGGTTCTACATATTGTCGAAATTCAAAATAAGTCGTTGAGGTCAGGTCGGCGAGAGAAGGTTCTAGAAGATTCTCGAAGAAACGGTTGCGATTCTCGCAAGTAGGCTAAGTGTGGGCGGTTAGGACCCTAGTCCGCGTAATTGCTCTCGGTACATTTATCGAGGACTCGAATTTTGGGCAGCAATGACGGAGGACGTCTTTTCTCGAGCCGTTGCCGTTCCCGATCAAGAATTTAATGCCGCCAAATTATCGATGGAGAGATTTTCCGGATCTCGTCCTACGGAAACTGTAGTGGTGAGCCGTCGTTTCGCTCTTATTTTTGTTTTGTTGGATTTCGTATCGAATGTTGGATTTCGTATCGAATTACTCGCGAGTAGCTTTTTGAAGAATTTTGTGAGTACGCATGCGTTTGGAAAATTCCGGTTAGGCCTTGTCTCGCAATTTTTATCTTTCGTGATTTATCGTTGAAGTTTATGGAATTTGAATTGCCGAGAGGAATTCTATTATATTTTTGTCCAATCTCGATATCCATAGTTTAAGTAATTAGTTAACCTTCATCGCTATAATTATTCTAAATGGCATCAGTTTTTACGTGCGAAATTTTTATTGAATGTGTGGTTCTATTCAGGGTGGCAACGACAATGACAAACAAGTGTTTTATCAATCTATCGCGTTAAAAGGGTCCGGGGAACAATTTAATTCAGAAAAAAAGCGAAGTAACTCCTTCTTAAACCCTAGAACTACAAACCCATTTTTTTTCAAAAAGGAAATTTTTTGAAAAAATCATCTTCAAATTGAACATCAACACTTTCTGCTATAAGTGCAAAAGAAAGTTTTCCGTCGCGATTTTGAATAAACAGACAAAATGTCGGAAAGTTTTTTGGGCTCTAGCTGAAATTTTTGTTAAGGAACCCAAATTTTGGGGAAAATACTTTATTTTAATGCAGTGACGATTCCGACGGAGCCCCAAGAAAAAAAATCAAGTTTTTTGAAGCACCCTGCTGCTTATACCTATACACTTATAATTGATTCAACACCTTGTACTAATTGCCTTGTACTAATAGCAAGTGGCTTGGTAAAGAATCAGGGTACCAAAAAACGTCTTGGCGTCGTCAAATATTTTTTCGTTTCCTTGGGATCTCGTGTTTTCTATTAGAACGATCGCGTTATGAGGAGGCATTTAAAAATTCGTCTCGTTCAAAACCGTGAAAATGACGCAAACTCGGGACAATCACTATACTCTACTTCGACAAGCGAGGTAGATCTTCATTAAAGCTTTTTTGTAATCCTGCACAAAACTTGTACTGTAGGCAACATTATTATAAATTCCTAAAAGTTTATAGTTTGGCCAAATAAAAAAATTTATTCAATTTTTATTGTTTAATGTAGTTTATAAAAATACAAAGACTACCACTTTCAATTGTTATAATTATAATTTTTCTTCAACTTTTAAGGTTCTCGGTACATCCTAGAAAATTTTCAAAGTAGTGTCATTAGAAATATGCCGAGTTGAAAAGAAATTTTTTTAATCGAAAAAAAAATAGAAAGCGAAAAAATCCCACTCTGAAAATTTCAGAGAACTTGTAGAAAATGTCAAAGTTTCTTATGAAGAAAAGAAAAAAAAAATTTTAATGGCAATCATCCCAAAATTTTCGTTTTTTTCTTAAATTCTCAAAAAAAAACGGTGAAGATGAATTCGTATGACCTTTTGATATTTTTTTCTGAAAAGTACAATCAAATACAAAAATTTTGAAAAAAAAACGTCCCAATAAGTCTATTTTCGATAAAGTTATGTCACTTCGAACAAAAATAACGCCGTTTTTTTTTTTAATTTATAACTTTTTTTCGGTCGGGTAAAAAAATTTGAAAAAATTCTGAAAAATGCCTTTGGTAGCGTAGAAAAGGATGAAAAAGTTTCTGCCATATCAAAAGTGGTCTGGTTCAAAAGTGGTCTATTGGGCGTGGAATGACCCATATACATTAGGGTAGTTCTTATACGGGGCTGTATAATTTATTTAAATTTACCCCCAAATTCGACTCCGAACGAATAAGAAAATGTCCCGGTGAAAAGGGGTCTGTACGTTTACGGGGAACGGTGCCAAGGCCGGATATGTATTTCTTTTAAATTAAATTTGTATTGGCTATATTTTTGGTTGCTATTTTTTGTAAAGATCCAGAAAGTATCTCGAACCCTTAACTTCACTTAAAACACTGTCAGTGTGTTCAGAAAGAAAATCATTCAATTACCCCGTTATTTGGCCAAAAGTATGTGAGTCCATTAAATGCCAATTCAAGCTGCTGCATTGAAATTTCGATTGCTTGGTCAGAAAAGCAGATATTCTAATTCAGTAAACGGGGTTTTAAAAAAGATATTCTCTCATTCTTTTTGCGTTGTTAAAGTATTCCTTACAATTTTTTTTAAATCCAATTTGCACTTTTAGGCTTAGTCGTTTTTGGTCTTTTTTGGCTGTTTTAAGGTGGGTTCATAACTTATAGAATATTATTTCTATCATTTTTCCATGGATAACATAGAACGGGGAGTGCGAGCTTCAATTTCGTTTTTGTATCCAAGTTTCGTGCATTTTTTTCGTAAAAATATTCGACTTTTGTTTGGAATAAACGATGTTTAGAACATGCAGCCTAATTGGATAGAACCGTTTGATAGAATCGTCATGAGAGTAAAAAGCTGCATGCGATCGTACTGGATTGACTAGAAATTTTTCAGAATTTTGTTTTCGATTTTTTTTTGTCATCTTTGTTAGTCGAGTATTAAAAACTCATCATCACGAATTTGATTGTCGCATCTCGAGAACTATTTCGTTTCAGCTAAACTACAAAGAGGGAAAAAGTTGTAATTGTTAGTTTTGAGTACGCTCAAAAGTATTCCTATTCTTTTGATCTTTTTTGTTTCCAAATTGACGAGGTGGTTATTCTAGTCGTTTTACCGCAAACCCCAGATTAAAAGAGAAAAACCTGGCGCTGTTGAAACTTTTTTTTGACAAAAAAAATCATTAAATTTCCACATTGAGACTGAGTTGTGTTTTTTTACATAAAATGTCATTTTTTTCAACGTTCACAAACCATTGGAACTCAAAAACTTTTAAAGAGTTCTAGTCAATCCAGTATGATTGTCTGTAACTTTTCTAGTTACGCTGCCCACAAGTTATGCCCCCAAATTGCAACAATCGAGAAACGACCGTGATCGAAAGTGCATATTGAGTCCAAAAAAATCATAATGAATACTTTCAAAAAACAAACAGAAGATCTTCTTCAAAACCACGTTGGCAAAATTAGAATATGTTTTTATTTTGAATGAAGCAATTGAATTTATAATACGGCTCATATTGGCATTGGTGTTTGAAGACATATCAGACCTTGCTGGCAATCTTTCCCGTTAACGAACACACCCCAGCTTTTTTCCGGACGTTGTTTTATTTATTCGGAGTCGAATTCGGGGGTTCCTACCCCAAATAAGGACCAGCTCAATACACATGTATTTAACTCCAGTTTCTTTAATTGATCCACTTTTCGATATTGTGTAACATCAGACAGTTGAATATTAAACAGTACAGTTAATACAATTGATAGTTAAAATAATATGTGAATACAATAAAATTCAAACAATTGTAATTAGATACAGACTGGATATAAACGTACCACAATACTTGAAATTGTTGAAATACAGCTGATGTCGGCAAGAGTGTAAGAATCACCGACCAACCACTTTTTTCCCTTCAAAAAAGTATTTAAATGTTGGTAGGCCTCCTCGAGTAATTCCAACTTTTCAGTAGAAACAGTATTTGTCTTGCCCATGAAAAGAGGATACTGGAAAAAAAGTCAAGCATTTATCTGCAAGCGCGAACACTCGTTACTTTGAAAACACAGTTCGAGATTTATTAGAAAATTCAGTACATTAGCTTTTAACGTCATCTTAAGGCACATGCTAAAATGGCGTGATTTGATTTCAATCCTTTGATCATAGAATTATTCACAAATTACCCTTGAGTAAAAAAATTTTGCAGAATAGCAATTTCTTTAACCGGTTGACTGGTATTGTATCATATACACTGCCGGTCAAAAGTATGGAAACGCTTTTCGTAATTTCGAGCCGCACTAAAAGTTCGATTGCTCTGCCAAAAAAGTAGTTATTCCAATTTAGCGAACGGGCTTTTGAAAAGTACATATTCAGCTTCGTTTCCGTTTTTTCAAATATTTTTTACGATTTTTTTTGGACCCAGTACACAGTTTTAAACATGGTCGTTTTTCGTCTCTTTTTTAGCTGTTCAAAATTGGGCGCAGCATCCATGGAAATTTTTTTCCATGATGTTTTCCATAGAAGACTTCAAAGAGGGAGCACAAGCTTTAATTTTGTTTTTTATAAAGTTTCGTGCGATTTTTTTTTGCAAAAATATGCCTTTTTTGTATAAAAAAGACCATTTTCAAAAAATTTGGCGTAACAAAGAAACTACAGGGTTTTAATGAAATTGTCAAGAGGAGAAGAAGTTGCGTGCGGTCATACTGGATACTCTGGAATTTTTTCAGAATTTTTGTTCAAGATTTTTTTTTTTCATAATTTCTCGTCGAAACTTCGATTGCAAGGGTGGCTTAACTCGAGAACCATAAAGTTTAAGGCAAATATCAAAATAGAAAATGTTTTTATTCTTCAATTTTCTTTTCGCTTGAATTTTTTCAGAATTTTTTTCAAAATTTTTTTCAAATTTTTTTTCAACCAAAAAATATTTGTTTCTTTTTTTAATCAGAAATTTTTTTTCAATTTTTCTTGACATGACAAACAATCAAGTCTCTTACCTTATTTATACTCATTTTTCATCGAAAAAACTTCACATCTGCCGAGGATTTATGGCAAAAGCTGCAGAAAGCTTGGTCCAGTCGAAGAGGGTCAAATTGATAAATTAATCAATCGGATGCCGCGACTCGTACGAGCAATGATCGCAGCCAAGGGCGGTTTTTTCGATAAAAAACGAGTATAAATAAGGTAAGAGACTTGATTGTTTGTCATGTCAAAAAAAATTGAAAAAAAATTTCTGATTAAAAAAAAAAAATTATTTTTTGGTTGAAAAAAATTTTGAAAAAAATTCTGAAAAAATTCGAGCGAAGAGAAAATTAAAGAATAAAAACATTTTCTATTTTGATATTTGCCTCAAACTTTATGGTTCTCGAGTTAAGCCACCCTTGCAATCGAAGTTTCGACGAGAAATTATGAAAAAAAAAAATCTTGAACAAAAATTCTGAAAAAATTCTAGAGTATCCAGTATGACCGCACGCAACTTCTTCTCTTCTTGACAATTCCATTAAAACCCTGTAGTTTCTTTGTTACGCCGAATTTTTTGAAAATGGTCTTTTTTATACAAAAAGGCATATTTTTGCAAAAAAAAATCGCACGAAACTTTATAAAAAACAAAATTGAAGCTTGTGCTCCCTCTTTGAAGTTTTCTATGGAAAAAATCATGGAAAAAAATTTCCATGGATGCTGCGCCCAATTTTGAACAGCTAAAAAAGAGACGAAAAACGACCATGTTTAAAACTGTGTACTGGGTCCAAAAAAAATCGTAAAAAATATTTGAAAAAACGGAAACGAAGCTGAATATGTACTTTTTAAAAGCCCGTTCGCTAAATTGGAATAACTACTTTTTTGGCAGAGCAATCGAACTTTTAGTGCGGCTCGAAATTACGAAAAGCGTTTCCATACTTTTGACCGGCAGTGTACATATGTACAAAAAAAAGTCGGGCCCATTTTGGTTTTGTATCATATGTGTACATTCGGCAAAAAAAATCAGTAAAAAAAAATGCAGAGTTTAAGTAGTGCCCGATTTAGCATGGAATGCCCCATCAATAATGAATTTCCATTGCAGAAAAAAAAAATTTTTGCCCACAATCGTACTAGGCTTAAAATTCATCAGAGGGATAACGGTTTTTTATTAAAAAACTGTGAAGAAAATCAAAGGAGACCAATCGAAGGAGAACAATGATTTTATACTCAAAATCGGAAAAACAGATTGAATTGATTGTTGAAAAAAAATTGAAGTATTTTCAAACGGAAGGAATTGATTATTTAAAAAAAATGCAGTATTTTAAACGAAAGGACATTTCGAAGCAACAAGTTTCACCTCTGATTTGTTCAATTTGCTCGATTTTTTAAGGAGTTATCGGTAAATGGAAAAAGAAACGACTGAAAATTTTTCAACAAGTAGTTCAATACTCTGAAGATCCTGACGTGGATTTTTTCCGCTGCAAACTATTGCCGAGATGACTTTACGTTGCACAAAAAAATCTTGGTTGTTACCATTTGGTCATTCTAGCGCAGGATGAAACCGCTTCTGCCTCTAAGGAACGAGAAACCCTCGGTTACTATCAAGAGGTCATTTTGACCCAGAATGAAACCATTCCCGCTACTAGTAAGCAAGAAAACCTCGTTGACTACGATTAGGTTATTTAGACCAAGAATTTAAACGTTCCTGCAACTATCAACCGAGAAAACCATGGTAACTGCTGTTGGGTCATTTCGACCCAGAATATAATCAAGATTACTACAACTGGATCATTATGACCAATACTAAAACTGTCACGAATAAGTTCCTACCATTTATGTATTTCCATAAATTCATTGCATTCAATCCATTTCCATTTAATTTATTGCATTAAATTCATTTCTATTTAATTGATTGTATTATAGTATATTACGCCACTAGAGAGGGAAGTAGGCCATTTCAAACCGCGTGCAAAATGCCACCCGAGCCGAAGGCGAGGGTGGCATGCACGTGGTTTGAGATGGCCTTTTTCCCTCCCGTGTTGCGTATACGATTTTTCACCACACCTGTAACGGAAAGTTCGACATGTTAGAAAATGATTCCAAAAATTAGCTTGACTGGGAGGTTAAAAGACATTCTCTGCCCTTTGCATTTGTTTTGCATTACGACCCTAGGCCCGAAAGTTGAATTTCGTGGGAGGCAAGCGAAGAGGGGGGGGGGGATGCCCGCCCGACATTTGCAGGACCGAGGCGAAGCCGAGGTTCTGCTGGTCGGGGCGGGCATTCAAAACATTAAGAAACAGTAAAAAAGTTCACACGAAAATATCCCACATCGTTTTATTTAACAATTTCAAGCAATTACAAATTCCATATCTTTTTTAACAAATGAAATTAAAATAATTTTTGAAAGAAATAATTAATTATTTTTAACCGTTTTATTCGTTTTCTTTTTTTTCTTTGCATTCGCAGTAATTGATAATGATTTGTCTGATTTTTGAGTTTTTTATTTTTATGACGGAATGTTTAAAATCAAGAGGTTCCGTTTCATTTTCACGATTGGCTTTTGGATTTTTTTTCGAACTGTCCCGCTTTTTTAATTTTTCCACTGGTGTTTTGGTGGACTGGACGATCTCGACACGGTTTTCGGTTGGTTGAAGCGGTAATTTTGTTGGCGAAATTATAATTTCTCCAGAATTCTCTTCCACTCGTGTTTTGGTGGACTGGACGTTTTCAACTCGGTTTTCGATTGGTTGCAGCGGTAATTTTAGTGGTGAATTTACAATTTCTTCCCAATTTCCTTCCACTGGTGTTTTGGTTCTGGCGGTTTGGTTTTCGACTTGGTTTCCAACTGGTCGGAGCAGTAATAATTTTGGTGGCGAATTTACAAATTTTTCACAATTTTCTTTTGAAGTTGAAGGAGATGAGGCAGCATCGTTGAGATCTTGACGTCTCGGGAATGTTGAATGCCGAATTCCCGTGGAAGTTGAAGGTTCCGAATGAATTATGCTCTCGAAAATTTTTTTCTTATTTCCCAGCGAGTTTTCGATATATCCTTCGGCAACGCTACTAGATTTCCACCCTCCATGTTGTTTCAAAGTCGTTAAATTAGCGCCTGAATTGGCTAAGAGAGTAGCGGATGTCCGTCGGAAGCAGTGTCCGGTGTAATTTTCGGGGTTCGGCAAATTCAAATATAGCGCAATCGTTTTTGGGACCTCGCTTATTTTGTTCTTCCCAACGACCTGGCGTGTGCATTTTCCTTTTTGATAATTAATGAAAAATCTTTTCGTATCGATATCCTCCGGTTTGCTGTCCATATATTTTTTTACGATTCCGTAAAAATTCGCGCCGATCACGAAAGTTCGTGGATAGTAATTTTTGGTGTCGCGAATGGTGACGATTAGCTGCGTGCCTGTATCTTCGACATCATTCCTGTTGATGCTGCAGAATTCCATGCTCCTTAGGGCTCCACAAATACCGAAGATTAAGATGACCTTCAAAACAGAAGTTGTGTTGGTTAAAAATGATAAATAGACGACGTTGAAGTTTGCAATGTTGGAATACAACTAAATTCTGTTTTTTTTTTAGCAAAGCTCATAATTCTCATTCAATCTTTGGTAAGGACAATGAAACAATCTTTTGTGAGGATCCAATTACAAAATCGACGGAAACTTTGTCATGGTTTTTTTAATTGAACAAACAATGAATATGGATAGTATTTTTCATTGGACCCCAACGTTGCAAGCTCCAGTTTCATATTAATAACGACTCGATAACGAGTATTCCGAGAAAAATTAACGCTGTATTGAATCGGAAAAATTCTATACAAAAAAATATATAAATAGAAAATTTTCATTCTTTAAATAATAAATTGTATTTACCTTTGTTGCCAAATAAATGTTATGAGGAGCTTCGTTGATAAATTTCATCACTTCGGTCCACGATAAGATTTTTGATTTTTTTTGATGAAATCCTTTCGAAAGATTTTTTAATAGCGTTTTTAACTTTTTGAAATCATTTAAATTAATTTCATGATGCAGTAGCATTGTGGTTCTCAACATCGACCAGCGACACCATAAAGTCGACGGTTTCATTTTCTTCGACAGTTCATTAAAATAAACAAGAAAAACGTCTTCTGTAAAAGACGTCGTTTTGTTCGCGGATCTCCACGTCATGAATTCGCGATAACAATCATTATATCGCGAACTAGATTTTTGCGGCAACAAATTTTCCGTTATGCCTTTCGCTTCATCGTGAAAATTCCGTGGAGAGTCGGAAGATTGACTTCCACATTCACTGAAGCCAGACGAACTAATTTTGGCTTTTTTTTCGCACTCGTAAACGTTTTTTTTTTAAATATCAACCGGATAGCTGACTGCGTGTCTCTGATTTTCAGTGGCAGCGACTGTCGTGAGAATATCAACAAGTCGTTGCTAAGGTATTGCAAAAAGTGACATTTCATTTGTCGTGCGCATGCGTCAACAAATTGAGAGGGCAGAAAAGTATCACTTCCTTCCCGCAAATCAGGGCAGAAAAGCGAACTTTCCGCGGAGGTGTGGTGAAAAATATATTCCCATTGGATTTATTGCACTAAATTCATTTCCATTGGATTCATTGCATTAAATTCATTTCCATTGGATTAATTGCATTGAATTCGGTTCCATTGAATCATTGAATTTAATGGGTCAATTGAAATAATTTTCATTGAAACATTAAATTTAATGATTTAATGAAAATGATTTCCATTGAACCATTAAATTTAATGATTCAATGGAAATTATTTTCATTGTACAATTAAATTAAATAATTGAATAGAAATTATTTCCATTGAAACATTAAAATTTAATGGTTCAATGGAAATTGATTCTATTACGAACTAAAAAAGTAATGATTAATGCATTACTTTTCCATTCCCAGAATGCATTCCTTTTCCCAGAATGGGAAAAAAATTCAATAAAATCATAAAAATACATAGAAAAATGATTCACCAACGATCACACCGGGCTTGAAATTCGTCACATCAATAACTACTTTTCATGAAAAAAGGTAGATAATATGCAAGATGACAATCACAATAGAAAAATGATTTTATACTGAAAATTAAGAGAAAAAAATCAATGTAATAGTAAAAAATCATAAAAAATGATTTTCCCCGATCGCATTGGGCTTAGAATTCGTCAAAACCATATCTTCGTTTCATGAAAAAATGTAATGAAAATCGAAGATGATGATCACTCTAGAAAAAACGAATTTATACCGAAAATTGAAACAAAAAAATCAATAAAATCATAAAAAAACATGGAAAAAATAATTTGCTCACGATCACACTAGACTTAAAATGAAATAGAAGAAAATCGAAGAAAACAATCACTGTAGAAAAAATTATTTTATACTTAAAATTAAAAAAAAAAGGTTAAGCTATTCATTTTATAATTTCTCACATATTCTCAAATGAAAGAACATTCAAAAACGAGAATTTTGACTCCTGATCCATTCGATTTGCTTTATTTTTCAAGTAGTTATGAATGAATGGAAAATAAAAATTAAAAATTTTTCAAAAATTTCTGCTAGCCAAATTTTTTGAGATAAAATTTTCAGGAAAATTTCGTAATTTTCTTTTGGTACGCTTGAAAAGAGAAAAAATGCAACTAAATAAAAAATGCAAAAGTCAAGCAGTGGCCGATTTGGCATGGAATGTCCTTGTCCATATATATCTTAATAGCCTGAATGTAAAATAGCGGAAATATCTGCGAAACTATTAGAGACCTCCACATAAAATTATATATGAAATAACTCGAGAGAATATATCAAGAATAACATATTTAAAAATTAGCAAGATCAGAGGTGAGGCCTGTTTTCTAATTATTTACCCATTCAAAAAACCCTAACCCCAAACAAGCAAATAAAGGAACCGAAACTCGAACAAACAAACAAACAGTAGTATAGTGTGAATTTGTAGCATCTGTCTGAACAAATATATGTCAATTCATTCGATTGCCGTACGGCAGGCCACTCAATTTTTTAATTCATACAGTGTAATGGTATTGGAATATGATCAAAAATAATCATTCAACATAGAAATAAGTTTGATATGAAGCGCTATAAGAATTGAGGAAGAAAATTATAATATCTCTATATATACACTACCGTCGGAAAGTTTCCGGACAAAAGTCGGAAAAAGTTGCCACACTCTTTTTCATGTTATTCCTTCGATAACGTAGATAAATTAATTTAATAAACGGCATTTTAAAGGGAAGAAATCCCATTTCATTTTGCTTTTTTTGAAATATTTTTGCGATTTTTTTTACGACTAGGACGTCATTTTGAAAACGACCATTTTTCGTCTTTTTTTTTCCTTTTTACGGAACGACCGCGTTTTCAGTAGAAATTTTTTTTTTCGATTTCTTCGACCGGATCTTGAAAAGGCAAAACTCAAGCTTCAATTTCGTTTTTTATAAAATCCGTTACGATTTTTTTTGAGAAAGTTATCATGTTTTTGGCGAAAAAAGACGGAATTCAGTAATTCCTGCGTAACACGAAAACTATCACATTTAGAAAAAAATCTTAGAGGAGTGAAAAGTTGCCTCTGAGATTGTTCTAGTCACTCGATTTTTTCCAGATTTTTTTTCCGAAATTTTTTTTTTTTCGTTGATTTTAGTCGAACTCCAGGTCTATCAATTTCCGTAATTTAAAAACTATGGGTTTTTTCACCAAAAGTCCAAGGACAAAAAAGTTTTATTTCTTCATTTTGAACGTTTTGGAATTTTTTCAGATTTTTTTTCGAATTTTTTTATCCGACGATGTTGACGATGATGATGAACATCATCGGAGAAAAAAAATCTGAAAAAATTCCAAAATGTTTAAAATGAAGAAATAAAACTTTTTTGTCCCTGGACTTTTGGTGAAAAAACCCATAGTTTTTAAATTACGGAAATTGATAGACCTGGAGTTCGACTAAAATCAACGGAAAAAAAAAATTTCGGAAAAAAATCTGGAAAAAATCGAGTGACTAGAACAATCTTAGAGGCAACTTTTCACTCCTTTAAGATTTTTTTCTAAATGTAATAGTTTTCGTGTTACGCAGGAATTTCTGAATTCCGTCTTTTTTCGCCAAAAACATGATAACTTTTTCAAAAAAAATCGTAACGGATTTTATAAAAAACGAAATTGAAGCTTAAGTTTTGCCTTTTCAAGATCCAGTCAAAGAAATTGAAAAAAAAAATTTCTACTGAAAACGCGGTCGCTCTGTAAAAAAAAAAAAAAGACGAAAAATGGTCGTTTTCAAAATGACGTCCTAGTCGTGAAAAAAATCGCAAAAATTTTTCAAAAAAAGCAAAATGAAATGGGATTTCTCCCCTTTAAAATGCCGTTTATTAAATTAATTTATCTACGTTATCGACGGAATAACATGAAAAAGAGTGTGGCAACTTTTTCAGACTTTTGTCCGGAAACTTTCCGACGGTAGTGTATATAAATCTGTTCGCTAAAAAAAGTTTGTCCGCTTTTCAATCGAAAACGGCTGAACCGATTACAATGAATCTTTCACGAGATTAAAGATCACGATTCAAACTGAGTTTGTGGTTTTGTAAAATTTCGTCATCTCAATTTTCACAGAATTGTAAAAAAAAAATTTAATGATTTCGTTCAATCTCCAATATTAAAAACTCGACGGTAGTTAAATATTAACGATAAATTAAAAAAAACGATTTACCAATTTGAAGGAAATTGGAAAACGAACAAAATAAGCGGTGGTTGAATGCTCAATTCAGTATAAAAAAAAAGTTACAGCATTTTTAATGAAATTATGAAAAATTAAAAATACGAAAATCTTTCGTTTGATTATTTAATCCAGAAGAAAACTGGAGAATTATGTCTGAAATTGAAAAGAAAACGCAAAAAGATGGCCCAGGTAACATCAAAATACTTTTTAAAATTTTTTTTAAATGTAAATTCACAAACAATTTTTATTCCTCATTCTTCATTCCTCATCTCTATATATATAAATCTGTTCGCTAAAAAATGTTTGTCCGCTTTTCAATCGAAAACGGCTGAACCGATTACAATGAATCTTTCACGTGATTAAAGGTCATGATTCAAACTGAGTTTGTGGTTTTGTAAAATTTCGTTATCTTAATTTTTACAGAAATGCAAAAAAAAGTTTAATGATTTCGTTCAATTTACAATTTTCAAAGCTCGACGGTAGTTAAATACTAACGATAAATAAAAAAAAAACAATTTACCAATGTGAAGGAAATCGGAAAACGAACAAAATGAGCGGTGACTGAATGCTCAATTCGGTATAGAAAAAAAGTTACAGCATTTTTAATGAAATTATGAAAAATTAAAAATACGAAAATCTTTCGTTTGATTATTTTATCCAAAAAAAAAACTGAAGAATCACGCATGAAATTGAAAAGTAAACGGAAAAAGATGGCTCATGTTACATCGTGATATTTTTTTTTGTGGATTCAAAAACAATTTTTGTTTTTGAATTTATAGCTATAGAATTGGCTAGATGCGCCTGCTCTATGCAGCGGGCGAAGCCCGCACGAACAGCTAGTATTAAATATAAAAATGATAAAAGTAATAAGAAACCGAAGCATAGAGACGTTTTAGTTCTATGAGTTCGAGTTATACTCTTGATCATTCCGTTGATCAGTTCATCGACAGTTCTCATTCAGTCAAGACATTGAATAATGAAATAATATAATTGCTCTGCTTACACTGTGTCTCTAACTTTTTTTCATAACCTACCTCCCGACAAAAGCCAAAATTTGAAAAATATTAGGAGTCGATAAAAATCCTTTCAGACATTTTTTCTAGGACATCGAAGAAAATATCTGTACAAAAATTCAGGTCAATCCGAGGTCGGACCTTTTCGAAAGTTTACCCCAAATGACTTACTGATATAAATCGGAGACGGCTAAATAAGACTCCAGATTCGAAATGAAGACGTTGATTTACAAGAGCTCTTTGACGAATATCTCTCGGATAGAGAGTGTCATCTTTTGCATATTTATCCGCGAGATAGCACATAATTGCGTGGCTGAAAAAATGTTTAAATATGAAATAACAAATGACTCAGCAAAATTGTCGTATTGGCAATTTTTATTTTTCGTACCTGTCCCACAGCATAAATCCATCATCATTAAGTGTCGGCACTGTGTGTTCGGGGTTCATCTAAAATAATTGAAAGAAAGGGAAAATTACTCTCATTTGCGCGGACTTGTTCTTGTTACAATTAAAATTGTTGTAAAATATTCATCAGTTGTTATTCGAACAACGAGAGTAAAGGGCATTTCTAGAAATACCGTAAAATATTTAGGAAGGTCTCTACCTTCATGAACTCTTCAGTGAGATGCTGACCGCTGAGTAAATCAATTTTCCGAACATCGATATCAAGACCCATGGCTTCTGCTGCGAGGAGGACGGATCTACTCGGAGGACTGGCATCGGCTATATAAACTATCGGCCGTGGCATTTCACTGAAAATATTCGCCATAGATACTATAGAATACAAAAAGACATACATAGAAGAACGTAGACCATGCGCTTATATGTATATTACTCATAAGATGGTGTAACAATAGCAATGAATGTCAAATACCGTACATAATTTGTAATCGTACGACTTACGAGAAGTGACGGGTCTGTACGTTGCGAATTCCAAGTGGGCTTATACGTTGTTCAAGAACGTATGATCTCTGTCGCACGTTAATACTCGGACCCAAGAATTCTCGACGCAATCGACCACCACTCGCTCGTTCGATCGATATACCAGGTAACACTCCTGTCAACTTCAGTTTATGCAAACATTTCCCAAATGACGTCATTATTTTGTTACATGAAAAATACAATGACTTGCGAACGTTAACTCAATGATTTATCTGCGATGACTGAAACTTTTAATGGCCATGAAGTTTCATAGACAATCGAGAAATCGTTATTATATATATTCGAGTCTTACGCGACAGGCCTCCTCAGATGAAATATCCCCACACTTTCAACAAAGTTGTACGATAAAAAATTATTGAGAAAAAAATCGCAGTCAATATTTTTAACGCTGAATCATGTGGCTGTACATATCAATACGCTATGTACGCACTCCATCACACACTCTTACTTTTCTATAGCCTTTATGACTTTATCGCATGCTTTGGACCACGAAAGTCATTAATAATATGTACGCCATGCCGTATCATCTCGACTGGATATCCTACTACTGTCGGCGCGAGATGTCGCTGTGCTTCGTTCAACACACTGAATTATAATAATACTGGAACACGCACTCCCATAAAGTCCTATTGGCCAACGAGCGGGCAGAGAGAGATAGCCACTATCAGGATCTCTATCCTTCTCTGTACGATCTCGGCATATGTCTGTATTTGATACTGTACAGTCTGAACAGAAAATTTTTTCCTGCCAAATTCACATACAGCCATGTAATATTTGTGGTTAATTCCCGCTTCTAGCTAATTTTTGTAATGGACTATATGGACAGATACAGAGATCCTAAAACTGTCTATCTCTCTCGGCCCGGTTGGCCAAATGAGAGTGAGTGTTCCAGTATTATTATAGTTCAGTGGTTCAACACTATTCTTTCATGTCTCTGAACTAGACGGCCTGCAAAACAATTTTTCTTTTTTCAATTCCCACATCTACATTTTTGTCCTATGAACTTCCAAACGATTTATTTTCCAAAATTTATTTAACGAAATTATTCGTTTAATTTATTAAACGAAAAAATCCGAAATTTTTTTTTATTGTTCGATTTTTTTTTATTATTGCAACAAAACTATTATAGTTAACATCTCTCGAAAGTCCAATTTATGTTTAACATGAAATTTTGTGCACACTGTTTTGATGAAACTGATAGTTCCGCTGTAATATACAAAAATCAGTTGAATTGACGGTAAATCTAGCTTTGACCTTGAATAACTTCTGAACGACTAAACTTATCGAAAAATTACAGGAGACCCTTTTAATTATTTTTGGTGGCCGCAAAACACATAATATTTTTTTTCAGAAATTCAGAACAAGTTTCTAGAGGTCCAAATTATCTATAAAAAAAATTGCCGTTGCTCTTGTGTCGTTGAATAGAATTCATATACTATATCTATTCCGACTAGACTATTCATTTCCCGAGCAAGATTCACCAAAGAGAAATTCTTAATATTTTCATCACTTTATTATAATAGCTGTTACTTTTCTTCTATCGACAATTGGAACACCAGCCATCGCTCATTCTCTGCACTTTTTTTATAAATCCTTCAACGTCACAAGTATATGCCTCGCATATACCTTTTTCTAGGATTACTTCCCATGAAAATGTCGATAAAAAAAAGTGGGGTTTTTCATTTTTTATAATGTTCCTGTAATATACAGTTGAAAAGTGCCAACTTTAAAGTCACTATTTTTTTTTCGTTGAATGTTCCGAAAGTCTTAGGACTATTTCCTCACTAAATGATGCGCGAATCGTGCTCCCGACAGATGTACTTTCGAAATGTTTACATGATTTTTGTCTCCCCAGGCTTACGTCACAAAAATAACGACAAAATTACTAACATTTGTTTGGGTTTGTTATCTTGTGATTGGTATGGGTTAGTTATAGTCAAAATGTAAGTTGTATGTAGTATTCGATGTTTTTTAAGTCTCTGGTCAAGAATTTGACATTTTTTTTCAACATTTATTTGTTCAAAGAATTTGTTTAAACAGATTTTTGTTTAGCAACAAATGAAAATTTTCCAAAATCGTGTTTACAATCGTAATAGTAAAAAACGTGTTGTCATAATTAGTTTGGGCCATATGTTAAAATTAATGATGACGACAAATTATGATAACATGTTTTCTACGTATTTTTTCTCATAGAAAATTTTATCATGAAAATTTCCCAATGTCGTTTCGTAAAATCACAATCTACGCGGAATAATACGTAGGAAACATGTTCTTATAAAATGTTTGAAGAAATTGTTCCAGCAAATTGATTGTGCTATGTACATAACTACGTACAACTCATCCATATCGACTACAAAAAAATCGTTCTAATCACATTTTTATACTCTACAAATTGAAGGATTTTTTAAAGTTATTCTACTGTTGTTTCGCAGACTCAAGCGTAGGGGGAAGAAAATTATGGGCACATTTTCAAAGTATAACGATCGAGTGAACAATTGGAGACTTTACAGATCAGGCATAGAGTGATAAGATTTTTGAAATATACGAAAAATATAAACAGTGACTTGAAAATTGGTAATTCTTCACTGTATTTTGTATAATCATAGTACAAAATGGGATTTTTGCGAAAATTATATTGCATGATAAGAAAGAGAGATCTCGAAATTAGTGGAGAAGAGATATTCCACGTACTTTTTTATCGAGATTTCCATGGTAAATAATCTCATGGAACGAGAGTACTTGTGAAACATCCTTATTTCGTTAAAAAGTTTACTTCCATTGGTTTTTCGTTTTTTTTTTTTATCGATCTATGCCGTCTGAATACTTGTGAATTTGAAACAGTTGGACATTGGGAAAAAAAATTAATTTTTTTTTCTTAAATCCCCCCCCCCCAAAAAAATACATAAAAAATTCACATGCTCTGCAACATAATGTGAATCACGACCTTTCTCCTTAAAATCTCAAAGACCAACATAACGAGCCGGTGGAAGATATATGTATACAAACCTCTTCGGGTTTGTATACATATTTAATATAATCTAATAGAGTATGTTGTATTCTCGAGAATGAGACATATCCTCGAAAATCCCCACCCTTCTTCTGAGAAAGAAACTTTGTAATTATTATAGTAATAATATATGTAATTGTATGTAATGTAACGTAGGGCATACCGAAGCAGGCTCGTGAAAATTTTTGACCCGTGTCACTTCGAGTTTCTCAGCCGGTTCGTCCTATCGTCCGTATCGCTGTGTGTGTGTGCTAAAAAGTGCTACTGTGTGCTAGAAAAGTGTTTCCATTCGGTTCAAGATATTTTCCACAAACGAAACAAGATGAGGTAAGCAATTTTTTTTCCATTTAATAATAGAATAAGAATGCATGTAAGCATTGTAGAAATCTTCGATTAACACATTACTTTTCTTACCCCTTATCACATTGATTCTGTGTTCATTAAGTCTTTTCAATTTAACTGTGAGAATCCCAGCCCCTTTGACTAGTATGTTTCGGGGATATACAGTGGGTGGCCGCAACTCGGGTCATTTTTTTTTTGCGAATTCCTTTGCAGAAACATAATTAACATAAATTTTTAAAAATGTGTACCAAGTTTGAACGCGTTAAAAAAATTTTAAGGGGTGCCCCCGAAGATTTGAAGTTTTAAATGCAAAATACGTGTATTTATCGAACATGTTGCTTAATTATTTTCTGCCTTGTATAATAATGACGATAAAAATCTGAAATTTGGCAGACTTATTCTTCATATCGAAGGGTACGGAAAGGATTTTTTTCAGATTTTTCCGAACATTATTTCCATGATTTTAACGGTTACAAAGATACCCATATTTTTTATTTTTTTAGTACTTTTATCCAGGTCTCTTGAAGTACTTTTAAACGTCACTTTGAGGCATTTAGACAAAATTTGAGCCGTAATTAGCATCGACGCTCAACAATAACTCATCAAAACTCGAACTTACCGATAAACTATGCTCTAATTAGCTCCAAAATATTAACATTACTATTGTCAATGTTCTTTTATCTGAAAATTTGAGAGAAACAATTTGGGAGAAAATAATTTTTAATGATAATTGATTTTACAAAAAAAAATCACAAAACATAATAATAAAACGAAGCATAGCGCTGGAACAACAAATTAAGCCATCACAAAAAATTACCTGTTATTGTACACATTTTAGAGTACATTCTGGAATTTTTTGAGACAAATCGAGAGTGGCATACAGACCAAAAAAAAATAATTTTCGTATATTCATGATGAAAATAGTCATTGTTTAAACTAAAAAAATTCAAACAAAATTTTTTTTACAAAATATATGGAAAACTGCAACTTTTTTGTCTGAAACATTTTTCTGTTCGATCGTAAAATTTCGAAATATAAAGATATTTAGAAAATTTTTAGATGTTGAATAGCTCGAAAAAATGTGATCCAAAAATTCTAAAAAAATGTACACGTCTCTTTTTCATATAATTGAGAAATTTGACAAAATTTAATTTTTTTTGGGAGCGGTCAACTTTTTGACCGTTCGAAACCGCATGGAATGCCTCAACTATATTCATTATATTATTGTGGGAACATCGTTGAGTTATTTCAGTACTCAAAATAATACGTTGCAGAGTGTGGAAAGTCTATACTTCCGCAGCATGAACATCTTCCTCTTCAAGATTGACCTATCATATTTAGAAATAGTTTTTATTTTGTGGCTCAACAAAACAAAAGTTTACGATAAGTTTGCTGTTAAGCGGTGAAGCAAAATCATTTTCATACCTGTTTCGATGCTTGAGATTTGTGGACTTCTGCGGTTATGTCAAAGTGCTTTGGGTGAGAGTGTTTTTGTTCTCTCTGCGCTTGATGGACAGCAAGACTTCCCTCTTCACCATAGTCAACCTTTTTTTTAAAGTAAAATTTCTACATGTATTGGCTCAATAAAATATAAAAGTTTGTCGTTGGGCAGTGAAGCAAAATTATTTCCACACCTGTTCCAATGTTTGAAATCTTTGGACTGCTGCGTTGATATTAAAGCGCTTTGGTTGGGATTTTTTTTGTTTGCTCTGCGCTTGATGGACACCAAGACTTTCCTCTTCTCCGACTGATGCGGTTATCTGAA
The DNA here is from genome assembly GCA_037893425.1 of Campoplex nolae. Taxonomy (NCBI): domain Eukaryota; kingdom Metazoa; phylum Arthropoda; class Insecta; order Hymenoptera; family Ichneumonidae; genus Campoplex; species Campoplex nolae. The sequence goes on from JBBLXU010003410.1 coordinate 50,541, forward strand.
TGCGCTTTGGGTGAGATTTTTTTTGTTCCCTCTGCGCTTGTCGAACAGCAAGACTTGCCTCTTTTTCATTGTCAACCTTTTTTTAAAAAAATTTCTTTTAAATTCTGAATAAGATTCTTTATTATTTGTCAGTTTAGCGCAATGAAAAACCATGTCCATAATTTGTGAAATGTAGAACAATTACCCAATGCTTACCTGCGTTGATACACTTGTAGCCTGGCACTCTCCGCTTTCGAAAATATTATCGGTTAAAATTCCGCTAACCACGCGCTGGCGTGACGCAATCCCATCGAAAGCATTGAGCTTTTTCTCCAGAGATATGAGAGAGCCTAACCAAAATACGGTAAATATTGTATTGTGATACTTGATATGAACTTTTTCGACGTTCATGCGAAACTGTATACGCACTGGATACGGCAATAACCAGAGCACTGTAGCAAATCCAGCCACCGAGAGGTTCCTTCACCGTGTCATGTCATTCAACGGTATAAAGTTTTTTCGGGTCTTCGCCTTCGTCAATGAACTTTTGATAATCGAAATTTTTTATATGTTTGATATCAATCCCGGCTGTGTATGTTTCGTCATTTGTCCTTCCAACCCACTTGACGAGAGCCCACATTTTTTTAGGGTACCTATTCCGGAGTGAAATTATTTTAACATTCGTAATGAAATATTCACAAACGATTTTCGAATATCGATCGTATATACGTCAGGGTCGTATCAATACACATATTAAATGAATTTATACATAGAAATTATTTAAGAGATACTTACTTTGGCATGATTCAAACCACGTTATCAAAGAAAAAAACGAAGTGATCCCAACGACGAACGTTTCTTA